>CANXYC010206491.1:0-10288 GCA_948193065.1 Aleurites moluccanus | reverse complement strand
AATTAGGATGTGTTTATGTTAATTGAGGTTAGAAATGGTTAATTGGATATGAATGAACAACTAATTGATGGATAATTTGATGTAGAATTGGAGATTGCTCAAATTGAGTTTTCAAAGTAAGCATTTTGGGGAAATTCAGTGGAATTGGTGCAATTGGAGTGTGAATTGGCTATTTGGATCATTATTTGAGTTTACATTGCATCAAATAACATGTTTGAACCATTGAAATGTTGATTGGAAACCATTGATGAAAAACCCTATTTGGCCGAACCATTATGCCATAATTTTGCCTATGTTTTTGTTTGATTTTCCTTTGATTTTTCTTGCCAATTTGATCCTAATTTAGTATTGTTTAATCTTGTTTCTTGATACCCTTGATTTGTTGGACAATGTAGTTTATTGTTCCTTTGATTGGGTAAGTCAAATTTGCCACCAAACCTAACCTATTGGCTTGCCATTGTGTGCCCACCAAGTGTTCGATGAAATGCCTAGTTCATCTGCCATTGGCCTATTGGTTTGTATGCCATAGGCCTACCAATTGAATGTCATTTTCCCCAGCGACATTGGCATGCCAATTGACCTATCATTTTCTGCCACCGAACTAACTTTTGTTTCTTGCCTTTCCTTGTTGCCAAACTTACTATTATTGATTGTATATTATATATGACATTGCCAATGAGCATATTGCATACTATACTGATTGATACCAAAATGACTGCTATTATATTGACTAATATCCGGATGTCATTGTTGCTTACGGTATCCCTCATTATTGACCCTGATATGGTTTGGCAGAACTACCGATTCGACAGGGTAGTAGGGAAATACTGTCGATCTTGTGCACATTGTACTATTGAACCCTACCTAGGAGGGGTTATGGTCCTGGCCATAGGGCCTGATTAGCCTTATGCTTATATGATACTGGTGACCTATATGGTTCTTATATATTGATTGACTAGAGATTGTATGATTTCTTTTCATACAGTCCATCCTATTATCTGTCTTTCCATATATAACCGAGCCTATTTGTTATTTCTTTGGCATTACAGTACCATGATATCTATTATGTATAATGTATTTCCTTTAACTGATACCATTACCTATTTATGCCTATTATTATTTATTGTGATGCATATAAATTCACTGAGTATCATCTATACTCACCCGTTTCATTATTTAACCATTTCAGGAGATGAGTAGGTTGCAGGATCTAGTCTTCTGTCTTCAGTGGATTCCTGCTACAGTTTATTACGTATATTTCTGGATTTCTGTATATTTATTTTGGTGTTCATTATCTAGCTGCTTCATCGGTATGTATGGGTTAGCTAGGAAATGAACATGTATATAATGATGATAATCTTATATTGATGATATTATATGATGATGCATGATATGATATTGTGATAATTGATGATTACAGCCAATTACAAAATGCAAAATATAATGAATAACAGGATAAGAAAATTAATGTTAACTATAATAACTGAATAATATATTGAGGTTGATAGAATGTGCAGTGGTACTGGGTTCTACGGATGCCGATCGTCATTGGCATTTTCCGTGCCCTAGGACCGTCGCGGTCCAGGAAACCGGGTCGTGACATTATTCATAAAAGGCAAACAAACAAGTAAAGGAGAACAAAATCATGAAAAACAACCAAAAGAAACAAGTATCAGGGTGTAAAGCCAAATGGCTCCGCTCTATGGCCATATGGCTCTAGTCCAGGGCTATGCGACCCAAGTCATGAGTCATGCGGCCCTAAGGACTGATGATGGAGAAAATGCTTGGCCATAGGCTAATCTAGCTTGATGTTGGCCAATTTCAAGAGCTATAGAACTTTTTAATGTGCAAGGGAACTCTAAAACATGCATTTAAATCATTAAAAGCTAAACCTAAGTGTGTATGTGTTCGTAGTTTCAAATATGGCACTAACTTGTCATAAAATTTGGTTATGGCTCATTGCCTTTCAATGGAAAGGTGAACATAAGGCTTGGTTAACTAAACATGGCGTAAAGCACACTATATACAATGTTTCGTTCATCCAGCTCATATGAGAAATATTATGCATATTTTAATTGGAAAATAATATTTTCATGATGATCATAATAAATAAATCAACAAGTTCAAATTACAATGATACAACAAACACAATACAAAATATCTTTATTGCGATCATATGGATTATGCAACAAGGATTGTTGCATATCCATATAATCTTTCAATGAATCACATGGTAACAAATGAATAATTAAATATCAAATAAATAAACCAAATTAGCATAAGATTTGGCAAATCGTCCTTAGGCTTATTTCTTACTTTCGATTATAATTCTAGTTTGAATATCACGATGAATGAATTTCCTTGCTCTAGGAAGAAGGTTTAGGTATGAAAATGGTTTAGATTCTAACAAGAATTTCCTTCTTTAATATAACACAAACAAAAAAAGAGTTATTGTTCATGTTCTTGCAAGAAGATTTTAAGAAAAAAACCTTAATTTGTTTAATTAAAAAAAACTTTTTGTGATTTAATTCACAAAAGATTTAAGTTTTAAAATAGTGTTGCATTCTTATCTTAAATTTTGAAAGAAATAATATGAGATGGATGAGAGGATTTCCTCTCAAGAGTTACAGTAGAAAATTCTAGAAAAAAATCTCAAAAAGAAGTTTGAAAAAATCTCCCTTCTACAAATAATAAGAGAGGAATTATATGGGGAAAAACCTTAGAAAAGTTCCTAAACAACTTTAGGCCAAAAATCCTTTATTTATTATAAATAAGTTTCTTATCAGTAAAAATAATTTAAAATCTTTCAAAATAATAAAAGAGAAAACTTTTCAATTAGTTTATAGGCTTGCTTGTAAACTAAGCATTTATAAGCTTCCTCTTTAGTTAAAACAAAACTTCTAAGTTTATTATTTTTTAAATAATAAAAAATAAATTAGATGAAAATATAAAATTATAATACCCTAGAAAATTTTCATAAGAATATAATAATATAACTAGTTATTGCACTGGGACTACCGATATAATTAAGAAAAAATTTTGAATCTTAATTAAGAAAAAATTTTGAACCTCAATCAGGTCACATTTGTGACACTGTTCCAAAAAATATTGGTGTTAATTACACTGTCCAGGGAAATAGCAGTCTAATTGACTGATGAATTTTTGATTCAAATCAGGAGGTAAAGAATCATATATATATATATATACATACATGAAATTTTAGTGAAAAGGAAGAGTTAAAAAATATTTTGGAATATTGAAAATATTTTTCAACTCTTCATTTTCTCCTAAACCCTAAACCCTAAACCCTAAATCCTAAGAAAAACTTAAAGAAATCTTGAAAATAACCTTTGCTCTTCAATTTTCAACCAAGATTTCACTTGGAAAATCAAAGAATTTCAAGAATCATCAACTTGTAGATTTTGGGTGGTCCATCAACATAAGGCAACAAGTTGATTTTCTTGATTTATTAGATGATTTAGATGTATTAGATGATGAATATAATGAGTTTTATGTTTAATTGCATCAATTGATGCATTTGGTGAATTTTTCCCAAATTAAAACCCTAGATTGAAGTTGTATGAAGTCAAACTCCTAATTAGTGTTAGTTAATGTTTATTAAGTTTAGAATATGTTAATTGGAGGCTAATGGATAAATAATTTGTGATTGGTTTGTTGTAAAAAACAAGGAATTGGAAGATTGCCACTTTTGCCTTCTTTAGAGATTTTGGTGGCAAATCATTTTTCCAAGGTGATTTGAAGTGTGAGATGAGTTTAATATGCATCATTTGTCATGTCTAATGCATTGGTTTGATGATTGAAACCCTCCCCTAAAAACCTAATGTAGGCTGAATGGTATGGTACTATTCATACTATGAAATTTTGCTTGTTTTTCCTTCATATTCACAAGCCATTTTGATCCTTTTGATTATGTTTATTGTTAGATAATTGATACCTATTGTATTGCCATGATTGTGAACTTATTGTTGATTGTATGGGCAATGTCAATGTTGTACCATAACCTAGCCTAATTGTCCATTCAATGATGCACACCATGTGTTTGATGAAATGCCAAGTTCATTTGCGATAGGCCTATCATTTGTTTCATCCGTAGGACTACCATTTGAATGTCATTGTCTCCAGTGACATTGGCATGCCAATTGTTCCAACTATTTAACCATTGATGACCAACTTATGTTCCAACCCAATGTTAATTGTCATACTTATTGCTATTGCTTACGTACCTTCTATTGCTTATTCATTGCTTAATTACAGTCTTGTTTGAATTATTCACGAGCTATTGTTTATTGATCAGATCATTCTCATATATTTATATTATTTGACTTGTTTCCATGATATATTATTTCTAATATGATTTGACAGAGCTTTCTCACCGACGGGATAGCGCGTAAATACAGTCGAAAATGTGCACATTGTATACCGGATGCCCTAGCTGGGAAGGGTTAACTGTCCTAGCTATAAGACCTGATTAGTCTTATGTATATTGATATGTGATTGACATATGTTATAGTGTTCATGGCCCACCTTCTATCTTATTTACATGATATGTGTTTCATTGACCTATTCATTGATTCTATACTCTTCTTCTGTATCCTAATTTCTTATTCCGTAATCAGTATGCACCTTATTTATTTATTGATTATCTGCCTATTAATTATTGTTATCCTAGCCATTTCCATTGAATGATACATATTAGATTCATTGAGTATTTAATACTCATCTCATCAGTTGTTTTCCCTCTTACAGGTGTAGAATTGGAGGCAGAATCATGTTTGTTGATTTCTCTGTGGATTTCTGCTACATCTAGTAACAGTGTAATTATTTTGGCACTGTATTTTGTATGTATATTATAGTTGCTCCATGGGTTTGTATAAAAGGTATAGTTATACTGTAATCATGTATATGGCATAATATGGAGTTTAATTATTATTATGGCATGTGATGATGATAATTACAGCCAATAGCAGAATGAACTACAGACAGATAAACTACAGAATACAATTTGCTAGAATGAAAATTTAATTAAGTTATTGATTAATAATTTGATCGTAATTGATTCTAGGATTTAATACTGGGTTCTACAAGTGCCTATCGCCTCTGGCATCTCCCGCATCTTAGGACCGTCATGTTTTGAAATCGAGACGTGACAGAGGTGGTATCAGAGCATAGGTGTATATAAATTGTAACTGGATATAGAGTAATAGATTTAAGTAAACTATGGAGCATAGGAATTCTTGTTTCGTCTTTTATTGTATTCGTCAAGTATGTATGAGTATTTTGCGTTTCTATAACGTACTGAGTTCATTGTTTTTGTTTTCCGATAGTTTGATAGAGATGTCTGATGATATAGACAAAGAGGATACCAGAGAGGTAGAGGTAGCCTCTAACTAGTCCATTGTCAGAGAGATTACAAAGGAACCGTCTAGATCCTGATGGATGACAGATGAAACAATGAGGAGTGATGACCCTTAGAGGATGGAGATGATGCAGGGAATGATGGATTTACATTGGGAATTAGCACAATTGAGGTAGGAACGATAGAATATGCTGCCACCCCTAATAGTACTAGCAGTGCCACCTCCTGTTGTACCAGTTGCTATACCTGCTGCTCCTGCACCAGCTCCAATATAGCCAGCAATATTTCCTAGCAAACCTGCTGTACAGGGAGCCCGCCGAGTTATTGATGAGGGCGGAGTCACTATATTCAACTTTCTGAAGCTTAATCTGCCTGAGTTTCGGGGTGATAAAGGCGATGAGCCGATTGATTTTCTAGAACAAATTGAGAAGGTAGTGAGGAGGCTACCTTGTTTTGATGTCAGGGCAATTGAGCTGGTTGGGTTATTGATGAAAGGAAAAGTTTGGACTTGGTTTTCTCGACGTATGAAGCCCATATTATATGGTGATCATCCTCCTACCTAGGCAGAGTTCAAACAGGGGTTGATTGATGAGTTCTTGACAGAAGGGGTGAAAACTAGGAACTTGATTCAGTTTGAGCGATTAGAATAGGGTAACAGGACAGTTGAGGAGTTCATTAGATTGAGCAGATATGCTACACGGATTGCTCTACTGAGGTAGATTTGATCAGCAGGTTCAAGAGGGGATTGCATGCCTCACTATATAATGCTTTGCTTGCCACATAGTTCACATCTCTGACTACCATAATTGACAATGCCAATCATATGGAGGAAAAGTACAACTCAGAGAGAGTTAAGAGAGACCAGAAAAGAAAGAAAGGACCTGGATCACGGAGTATGAGAGAGGAGAGCAGCTCCCAACCTAGACAGATAGAGCCAGAGTCTATATTTGATCAGAGACCTCCATCAGGTAGTCAGAGGAGGAGGACTCAGAGTAGGGGACCTCCAGTGCATTCAACTTCTGCTTATTCACAGGGTTCCTTCAGACCTACTACTCAGATGCCTAATGTGCCTATTTGTAGATTATATGGTAGAAGGTACGGAGGGAAGTGTTGACGTTAGTCTGGTGCCTGTTTGAAATGTGAGCAACATGGACATTTCATTAATAGATGTCCTTTGTGGGGTGATCAGCTGCCTTTAGCATCAGTGTCCTAGCCTACTATTCAGATGAGCCAGAATGTCACTAGAGAGGCTCTGGTAGGGGCAGAGGCAGAAGTCAGGCACCAAGCAGCAGTTAGGCTCTAGTAGACAGAGGTCAGGGGTGATTTTTTGCTATGAATACTCAAGAGGCACAGAGAGCTGACAATGTAGTCACAGGTATAATCCTTATACAAAATGAATTAGCTAAAGCATTGTTTGATTCAGGTCTATACACTCTTTTGTCTCACCACTGTTTACACTAAAGTTAAATAAAGAGAGACAGTTATTGAGTGTTCCTTTAGAGATAACCACTATATTAAAGCTTGATGTGATACTTGGTATGGATTGGCTAACGACACATCGTGCAGTTATTGATTGCTATGAGAAGAAGGTTAAATTCCAGCCTGAAGGGCAACCAGAATTTGAATCCAGGGTTATAAACATGAATCTAGAATCAGTTTTATTTCTGTCATCCAAGGTAGAAAGATGATAAAGAAGGGTTGTTCAGCATTTCTGGCTCATGTGGTAGATGTGCAGAAGACCTCAATAGGGATAGATTAGATACCTGTGATCCGAGAATTTCCTTATGTCTTTCCTGATGATTTGCCAAGACTACTCCCAGATAGGGACATTGAGTTTAAGATTGAGGTGTATCCAGGCACCGATCCTATATCCATTGCTTCTTACAAAATGGAACCTACAGAATTGAAAGAGTGTAAGTTGCAACTGCATGAATTATTAGATAAAGGATTTATCAGACCGAGCAGTTCTCCATAGGGTGCTCCAGTGCTATTTGTGAAAAATAATGATGGCTCATTAAGGATGTGTATTGACTATCGGCAGTTGAATAAGGTGATTGTGAAGAACAAATATCCTCTTTCACGGATAGATGATCTGTTTGACTAATTGTAGGGTGTTGGTTACTTCTTAAAGTTTGACTTGAGATTTGTGTATCATCAATTGAGAATTAAGATGGAAGATGTACCCAAGATTGCTTTCAAGACACAATATAGATATTATGAGTTCCTAGTGTTGCCATTCGGGTTGACTAATGCACCAGCTATATTTAAGGATTTGGTGAACAGGGTATTCAAGCCATATTTGGATAAGTTTGTCATAGTGTTCATAGATAACATTCTTATCTATTCCAGGAGTAAGGAGGAGCATACAGAGCATCTGAGAATTATACTGCAGACACTTCGGGAGCACCGGTTGTATGTTAAGCTGTCAAAATGTTAGTTCTGGCTAACTGAAGTGTGCTTTCTTGGTCATGTGGTATATAGAGATGGTATCAAGGTAGATCCACAGAAGGTGGAAGCAATTGCTAATTGGCTCCGACCTACAAATGTTTCAGAGATCCGTAGTTTCCTTAGTATGGCAGGATATTATAGGAGATTTGTGAAAGATTTCTCCAAAATTGCTGCTCCATTGACTAAGTTGACAAAGAAACAAGAGAGGTTTCAGTGGATAAATGAATATGAGAATAGTTTCCAGACCTTAAAGACTTGTCTCATCAGTGCTCCAGTACTAATTTTGTTGACTGAAGATGATAAGTTTACTGTGTACTGTGATGCCTTTAGAGTCGGATTGGGTTGTGTGCTGATGCAGAATAGAAGGGTGATTTTTTATGCTTCTCGGCAGTTAAAAAAGCATGAAATAAATTATCTGACTCATGATTCGGAGATGGTAGCTGTACTATTTGCACTAAAGATCTGGAGACATTATCTGTATGGGTAAATATGAGATATAGACTTATCATAAGAGTCTACAGTATATACTTCAGCAGAAAGATCTGAATCTTCGGCAATGAAGATGGATTGAATTGTTAAAGGATTATGACTGTGAGATCCTTTACCATCTGGATAAGGCTAATTGTTAAAGGATTATGACTGTGAGATCCTCTACCATCTAGGTAAGGATAATGTAGTAGCATATGCACTGAGCTGGAAGTCTATGGGCAATCTAGCTCAAATCTCAGTTTCCAGAAAACCTTTGATCTGTGAGATGAAAGAGTTAGCTAATATGGGTGTAGAGTTGGAGTTGGGATCCTAAGATCGAAACCAAGCTCTGATAGCCCAATTTCGGGTTAAGCCACTATTGATTGATGATGTTAAGGTGACACATGATTAAGATCCATATCTTCAGAAGTTAAAGGAAGATGTTCATAATAGTAAAGCTCTAGAATTTACAGTTGAGGAGGGGTACTGAAATGTAGTAAACGGTTATGTGTGCCTGACATGGATGGACTCCGGGATCAAATAATGAAAGAGGCCCATTATTCTTCATATAGTGTACATCCTGGAATCACCAAGATGTATCATGATCTGAGGGATGTCTATTTATGGCCTAATATGAAGAGAGATGTGGCTAAATTTGTGTCCACATGTTTATCCTGTCAACAGGTTAAGTTTGAGCATTAGAAGCCATTTGGTTTGCTTCAGGAGATAAAGTTGCCAAAGTGGAAATGGGAATAGATTACTATGGATTTCATGATTAGTCTACCGAGGACTTCACGAAGGTATGATTCTATATGGGTTATTGTGGATAGATTGACGAAATATGCTCATTTCTTTGAGGTTAAGACTAATTATTTTGTAGCTCAGTATGCACAACTATATGTTGATAAGATTGTACGTCTTCATGGAATGCCATTGTTGATTATATCGGATAAAAGAACACAGTTTACTTCTCAATTTTGGCAGAAGTTTCAAGAAGTATTGTCACGGCCTAATTTTAGACCATGACGGTCCTAGGGTACGGGTAATGCCAAGGCGACTAGTACCTCGAAGAACCCATGCTTTTACATTAACTTAACTTTTACAATCATTACTTAACCTGTGATACATTTAGGTGATAATTTTTTTTAAAACATCATAACATTCTTATAGAAAAACTGACAGAGTTTCCTTTATAACTCTGACTTAAGCTATCCGTAAAGCATATAAATTACACTTCCAATATAGCATACATCCCCTTTTAACCTCCAATAGTCAATCACAACTCAATATGCACTTCAATATTTGCATTCATATCTCATATCATATATACATCATATCAATTTCTTATATCATATATATGATCATCATTAACATATTCATATCATATCTGATTATCATTTGATCATATTAGACATTATACTTTTAGCCAATCCAAGCCCTCTATACATTATATACCAAGAAACTTCTATACACAGGAGTGACCTCAAATACATACATCAGTAATCCAAGGCTGATGATGATGTAGCCAATGGATGTCTGTTTCACTGAGGTCCTGAAAACATATAACCACTGAAGGGGTGAGTATAAGATTATACTCAGTGAGTCAATATATATATATGAGTATGCAATATTATTCATGACAAGTCACATCTATCCATTAATGATCTGTACATAAGAATATTGGTGATAGCATGATGAAATACATATCATGAACCATAATACATATAATATAATAGGAGCCTGTAACATGTCATATCGTATCATATCATACTGAGCTGTTACTTCTTTTTCATTACATAACCCTCCAATCATTCATTTCCAACCACCAACCTGTTATGCATAGGGAATTTTACCCCTCCCTAGCAGAGGTCATAACATATATCTGTGTACACAGCCAATGATTTGTTTCTACACCATCGAAGTAGTCCTGTTATAACATATTATATGCAGATATCTCATATAGCATAAACATATCAAAATAAGTCTCAAATATGA
>CANXYC010206420.1:0-15298 GCA_948193065.1 Aleurites moluccanus | reverse complement strand
CATCCTCGCCGTGGAAGTTTTGATAGTACTATGTAAATTCCAAATCTAAAGTATTTGTAAATAATGTACATAATAGAGGTTTCATGGTACTGTAATTAAGTTTAGCATGTATGTATATAGTTGTTGCATCTTTTTATCTAAGTTGCATTTTGGAGATATGATTATATATTTTGAGTTGTATGATTGTGATCTGTTAATCAAATGTTGAGATTGTGTTATTGTGAAGATCCAGAGGGATTCTTGATATTGAGATAGAAGTGGAAGTATATAGTTGAAGTGCTTATTTGTGTTTTTAGCAGCTGGGCATGCTCCTTATACAAAGGAGATGCTGCCCAATTTTTCACAAGATGTTTAAGCCATTTTGAGCTTATTAGTGTATTGCATGCCATATAGTATAGTTTTATGGGTTCTTCGCGGTACTGGTAGTATAAGCATCACCCATACCTTAGGACCGTCATGGCTCCCAAGTTGGGCTGTGACATGTCCTCCAATATTAGTAGTCATTACTTATAATTGTAGTCAACTGATGGTTGCTCATATCTATAATCCTAAAAATAATCATTATAGTCTTAATATGTATAGTAATTTTATGGTGGAGGTAAATAATAATGGGGCAATTTGTTGAGGCATGATCTCCCACATACCAATCTCATATTTAAAAAGGAAATTGAACATAATTAAATTGCATGTGTTTTGCATTAGATATTGTGGCAATTTGTTCTTTTAAGTTCATAATATGATAAGCTTGCTCATCACTATTCTTGACAATTAACTTATCAAATAATTAGAAAATTATTCTTTAAAAAAAAATAACAATAAAAATATAAAAAAGACAAATATGAAAAACACAATATGAAAAATAACGAAACCAAAAACACAATAATAACAAATAAAGAACATGAATTAAAAGAAACAAAGAAATGTAAAAACATAGAAAATTCAATTGCAATAAAAATATGCCTATAGCCTTTCTCGATAATGGCATAAAAAACTTATTTGTCCCTTGAACTAGTTTACAAATTTACTCGTAAGTATATGAGATAGGTATAGCTAGTTAGTAAGACTCCCAAGGTCGTTCTCAGTAAAAAAAGACTAGTTAGTGTAATACAATTGGGTTATTACGATTTAAAAGAAAATAAAATGAATTATAAACATCCTAATTTGGTTGATTGGCTAATTGCAACAAAATTAAAGAGCATTAAAATAAATAAAATAATTAAATGAAAGCAATAAAATGAAATAAATGAAAGAAAAAGTCATATGGGATGTCAATTTCCCAAAGTAATCAATTTAGGTTAACATCTATAAGCCCTAGAATTAAAGGCAAACTAATTAGCAATCAAATATTTTGTAGCATGTCTTTCAAATCTCGTATATAGAATGAAACTTCTAATTCAATTTAATTTTTAGAGCTAATACATTTCTGATTTATAGTCCTATATAATGTTAATTTTTCTCTAATACTAACCTTCTTCTCTCTATACTTCAATTAACACATATTTACAAGTGGTAGCTAAGCATATATATGAGAATGATGCTAAAATCAACAATATATTAAGAATTCTAGGTTTCAAGATATTAACTGTAATACCCTAGAAAGTTATAACATATATGCATGATTTAATTCTCAGTATGTGGTTCATAAGCTTTGAAATGATGGGAAATAATTTTAGAGACATAGTTAGAAAGTGAACTAATTACTTTTTCGGAAAGCTGTGGTGTCGGGAACACTGCCGAGAAATTAACAGTCCGGTCAATAGAAGAATTTCTAAATTTGACCAGGGATAAAAGATCACCATAAGGAATGTGTAATTTTGGTAAAAAGAAAGAAGTGAAAAACATTTAGAAACACTGAAAAAGTAACCAGTGGCAAAATTATAAATAAAAGGAACTTTAAGGTGAATAGTGAAAATTGGTTCTTCGGAGTTACAGATTGACTCTGAAACTATTTTTATAAATAAGTATAAATTAAAATAAGCTTATTGACTTTCCACATTGAAATTCAAATCCTGACAGAATTGTCAGAATAAATTACAGAAGAAGTTGGGGTCAAAATCTAATTACTTGAAAACATATGGACCAAAATATAATTTGCCAATTGATTATAGTATAAAAGCAACACTTAGGAAATTTTGGCTCATCTTCTTCTTCATTACTTCTCTTGGCCGAACCATTATTCTTCCTATTCTCCAATTCTACTTGAAATTTTCCACCAAAATCCTTAAGAAAATTTATAGAAAAATTGAGATTAAAGCTTGTTCTTCCATTCTCCACCTTTGATTTGCTAGGAAAGCTAAAGGAAATCAAGAAACTTTGGCTAGAAGATTTTGGCCACTTCATCCCATCAAGGTAACCAATTTTTTTATTTGTTTTTATGGTTTAGTTAGATGATTTTAAGGTTGAATTGAATGGGTTTTAGGTTAGATTGCATTGATTGATGCATTTTGATAGAAAACCCTAAATGGCTTAACCTATTTGAAGTCGTTTGAATGAGCTTGATGATTTAGTGTTAGTTAATGTTAATTGATGTTAGAATATGTCAATTAGAGGTTAATAGGTAACTAATTGATGGATTGTTTAGTCTAGAATTCAAGATTTATCAAAGTGGTGCCTATTGCCTCAATTGAAGAATTAGGGTGGAAATCAATTTTCCAAAGCATTTGGAAAGTTTAAGTGAGTCTTATACGCAATAAATAATGTGCCTAACACCTTAGAATGATTATTGAAATTCATATGAAAAAGCCATGTTTTGGCCAAATGGGGTGTTACTATTCATTACCTTAGTTTTCTTTGATTTTTTGCCTTGAATTCCTATGCCAATTTTACCTATTTTGTGTTGTTTAATCTTGCTTTTTTGATACCTATAGTATTGTTGCCAATGTACCTTATTGTTGCTTGAAATGGACAAGTCAAACTTGCACCATAACCTAACCTATTGGCTTACTAAATTGTGCCTACCAAATGTTTGATTAAATGCCTAGTTGTTTTGTCTTTGGCCTATTGCTTTGTATTCCATAAGCCTACCATTTGAATGCCATTGTCGTTAGTGACATTGGCATGCCAATTGGCCTACCATTTTCCTTTGTCGAGCCAACTTTTGTTCCGTGTCTTTGTTAATTACAGAACCACTTGTTGTTGTTCATATCACATCTATTGCTATGCCACTGATTCTATTGATAACTGATTGATTGATATTGAGCTTATTGATATAGAGAATACCATTGTTGCATAATGATGTCCATTGATATATTGTTTCCTTATATTGATCTTAATGTGACTTGACAGAGCTAGTGCTCTGACAGGGTAGTGGGAAGATATTGTCGGCAATGTGCACATTGTATTATTGGTGCCCTAGCTAGGAGGGGTTATGGTCTTGGCCATAGGACTTGATCAGTCTTATGCTTACTGATATGGATATTATTGGAGACTGTATGTTCGCATATAGTCCATACTGATTCTACTGGAGATTGTATAGTTTCATACAGTCCATCCCTTTATCTGTCTTTCCATATAATACCGAGCCTTTGATATATTCATTAACTATTCTGTCACCTGTTATTGATTCTGTAATTGTTTATCTTGACCTGTTGGCACCACTGTTCCATTTGTTATCTATTATTTTATTGGTGATGCATATAGATTCACTGAGTATCTTATATACTCACCTTTTCTTTTTTTAACCATTTCAAGAGAGGAGTAGATTGCATAATCCTATCGTCTGTCATCCGAGGATTTCTAGTTGCTATTATCTAATGTATATATTCTGAATTTTGTATTTTGATGTTGATAATCTAGTTGCTCCATGGGGTATATATGGGATAGTTAGGATATGAACATTTATATGTATGTGATGATATTATATGATATATGATGAGTGTATGGTATGATATAATGACTGTTATAGCCAACTATATTAAATTATAGTAAAAATTATAGAATGACAAAATGAATGATAACTAAATAAAATGGATTATTAAATGATGGTTATAGATTATGCATGTGATACTAGGTTCTACGGGTGCCGGTCGCCATTGGCATCTCCCGCATCTTAGGACCGTCGTGATCCTGAAACAGGTCGTGAAAGAGGTGGTATCAGAGCTATAGGTTATAGACATTAGAGTTTTAGGGTTACAGATGAATAGAACCTGAATTACAGAGGAATAGTGACTAAGTATAAAATAGGGTAGAATTAAGTAAACCATGGAGCATAGGATTTCCTTTGTCGTCTTTTGTTTTTATCGTATGTTATATGTTATTATTCTGCATTTCTGTCATATTCTGAGCTTCTTTTTGTTTTTCTCAACAGATTACAAAGATGTTCGACGATGGGGACAGAGATACCCGTGAGGCAGAGGTTGCCTCTAATGAGTCTTTGGTAAGGGAGATTTTAGTTTCAGAGGGTCCGTCCAGATCCTGACGGACTACTGAGGATACAAAGAGGGGCGATGATCCCTGGAGAGTTGAAATTATGAGGGCATTGATGGAGTTACATAGAGATATAGCTGATTTGAGGTGGAAACGTGAGAATGTACTGCCACCACTAGTTCCAACAGCAGTACCTCCACCTGTGGCACCAGAGGTAGTTCTAGTGGCATCGGCTCCTGTGCAGCCAGTAGGGGTTCCTAGGGAGCCTGCTATACAGGGAGGCCGTAGAGTGATTGAGGAGGGTGGTGTATCGATGTTTAGCTTTCTGAAGCTAAACTTGCCTGAGTTCAGGGGCGACAAAGGCAGTGACCCTGTGGATTTCTTGAAGGAGGTGGAGAAGGTAGTTAGGAGACTACCTTGTTCTAAGTTAAGAGCCGTAGAGTTAGTTGGATTGTTACTGAAGGGAAAGGCATGGACTTGGTTTTCGAGGAGGATGGAGCCTAGGCTATATGGTGAGCATCCACCTATATGGATTGAGTTTTGACAGGGGCTTATTTATGAGTTTATTACTGAGGGCGTGAAGACCCATAACCTGATTCGGTTTGAGCAGTTGGAGTAGGGGGGATAGATCAGTTGAGGAGTACGTGGAGGAGTTCATCAGGTTGAGTAGGTATGCTACTCACATTATACCTACTGAAGCTGATTTGATTAGCAGATTTCAGAGGGGTTTATATGCTGCACTTTATAATGCATTACTGGCTACTGAGTTTACTTCTCTGACGACAATTATTGATAAGGCCATACAAATGGAAGAGAAGTATAAGGCAGATAGGGCAAAAAGGGACCAAAAGAGGAAAGGAGGTCCAGGATGTCAGGTTAAGAGGGGTAAGAGCAGCTCCCAGCCTAGGCAGACAGAGCCAGTACCACGGTTTGATCAGAGATCTACAGCTAGTAGTCAGAGGAGGATAGTGCAGAGTAGGGGATCGCCAGTGGTTCAATCAACACCTGCCTATTCTCAGGGTTCTTCAAGACCAGCTGACAAACACCCAGTATTCCTTATTGTGGGATTTGTGGATAGAGACATGGAGGGGAGTGTTGGAGACAGACTAGTGCTTGTTTGAGATGTGGTCAGGAGGGCCACTATGCTAACAGATGTCCATTGAGGGCTGAGCAGCAGCCATCTGTTACAGTTTCTCAGCTGATGGTACAGACGAGTCAGAATATGGGTAGAGAAGCTTCAGGTAGAGGCAGATGCAAAGGCAGAGGTAGAGGCAGAGGGGGACAGGCTCCCAATGGTAGTCAGGCCCCAGTGGGTAGGGGTCAGGGCAGAGTGTTAGCAGTCAACACCCAGGAGGCCTAGAGATCAGACAATATGGTCATAGGTACTATTCTGATTCAAAATGAGATTGTAGATGCTTTATTTGATTCGGGTGCTACTCATTCTTTTGTGTCACCACACTTTGCAACTAAATTGAATAAGGAAAAGAGATTGTTAGATGTGCCTTTGATGATTGCTACTCCTATGGGTGAGAGTGTTGATGTGGACTTTTATTATCTTGACTATGCGATTGAGATTGATGATAACATATTGCGTGCTGATTTGATTGAGTTGTCTGTATTAGAGTTAGATGTTATTTTGGGTATGGATTGGCTTACGAGGCATCGGGCAGTTATTGATTGTTATTGGAAGAAGGTCAGGTTTTAGCCTACGTGGCAGCCAGAGTTTGAGTTTCAGGGTGATATTCGGGAGTTCAGGGTTAATCTGGTTTCTGCTATCCAGGCTAGGAGGATGATTGGGAAAGGCTGTTTAGCCTATTTAGCTCATGTGATAGATGTGCAGAGGTCTTATGTACAGCTTGATCAGATACCGGCGGTTCAAGAGTTTCCTGATGAGTTGCTAGAATTGCCTCCAGATAGGGATATTGAGTTTGAGATTGAGGTGCATGCAGGCACTAACCCTATATCTATTCCTCCATACAGAATGGCTCCAGCTGAATTGAAGGAATTGAAGGTGCAGTTACAGGAGCTATTGGATAGAGGGTTCATTAGGCCGAGTAGTTCTCCTTGGGGTGCACCGGTATTGTTTCTAAAGAAGAAAGATGTCTCTTTGAGGATGTGTATAGACTATAGGAAGCTGAATAAGGTGATAATGAATAATAAGTATCTATTGCCTCGGATAAATGACTTGTTTGATCAGCTACAGGGTGCTAGCCATTTTTCGAAGATTGATCTGAGGTCTGGGTATCACCAGTTGAAGATTAAGAAGGGTGATATACCTAAGATTGCCTTCAGGACCTGATATTGGCATTATGAGTTTTTGGTGTTGCCATTTGGGTTGACCAATGAATCGGCTGCTTTTATAGATTTGATGAACAGGGTGTTCAGGTCATTTTTGGATAAGTTTGTCATTGTATTCACTGATGACATTCTTATCTATTCTAGAAGTGAGAAGGAGCATGCAGAGCATCTGAGGATTGTTTTGCAGACACTTCGAGAACATCAGCTCTTTGCTAAGCTATCTAAATGCCAGTTCTGGCTAACCAAAGTGTGTTTCCTTGGGCATGTGATATGCAAGGATGGTATTAAGGTGGATCCTCAGAAGATTGAAGCGATTGCTAATTGGCCTCAGCCTACCAGTGTTTCTGAGGTTTGCAATTTTCTGGGTATGGAAAGGTATTACAGGAGGTTTGTGAAGGATTTCTCCAGGATTGCATCTCCATTGATTAGGTTGATGCAAAAACAAGAGCATTATTTATGGACTGATGAGTGTGAGCGCAGTTTTCAGACTTTGAAGTATTGCCTCACCAGTGCTCCAGTGTTAGCAATGCCATCAGAGGGGGATAAATTCACTGTGTATTGTGATGCTTCTTGGATTGGATTGGGGTGTGTACTAATGTAGAATAGGAGGGTGATTGCTTATGCTTTTCGTCAGTTAAAGAAGTATAAAGTAAATTATCGGACACATGATATGGAAATGGCAGCTGTAGTATTTACATTGAAGATTTGGAGACACTACTTGTATGGATCGAAATGTGAGATATATACTGATCATAAGAGTTTATAGTATATATTTCAGCAGAAGGGTCTAAATCTTCGACAACGCAGATGGGTAGAGCTACTTAAAGATTATGATTATGAGATCCTTTATCACTCGAGTAAGGCCAATATAGTGGTTGATGCATTGAGTAGGAAATCCATGGGAAGGCTAACTCATATTGTGGTTGGCAGGAGACCTTTGATCCAAGAGATGAGGGATTTGGCAGATATGGGAGTAGAGTTGGATTTGGAATCCCAAGATCGGAACCAGGCTTTGATAGCCCAATTTTGGGTGAAGTCACTGTTGCTTGATGATATTAAAGTGGCTCAGGATAGGGATCCTTATCTACTGAAGCTCAAGGGAGAGGTACAGAATGGGAAGATGATGGAGTTTATAATGGATGATGGCGTACTGAAGTGTGGGAAGCATATATGTGTACCTGATTTTGATGGGCTACGAGATCAGATTATGAGAGAGGCTCATTACTCGGCATATAGTGTACATCCGGGGATTTCCAAAATGTACCATGATCTGAGAGATGTATATTGGTGGCCTAGTATGAAGAGAGATGTGACTCAGTTTGTATCCAAATGCTTAGCCTGTCAGCAGGTTAAGTTTGAGCATCAGAAGCCATCAGGGTTGCTTCAGGAGATTAAGTTGCCAAAGTGGAAATGGGAGCAGGTAACTATGAATTTTGTAGTGGGTCTACTGAGGACTACGAGGGGTTATGACTCCATATGGGTGATTGTAGACCGGTTGATGAAATCTGCTCATTTTCTATAGGTTAAAACCAGTTAGACGGCAGCTCAGTATGCATAGTTGTATGTGGATAAAATTGTGCGACTTCATGGAGTTCCTTTGATAATCATTTCAGACAGAGGTACACAGTTTACTTCCCAATTTTGGCAGAAGTTTCAGGAGACCATGGGTACCCAGTTACGGTTCAGTAAAGCTTTTCACCCATAGACTGATGGGCAGTCGGAGAGGACAATCCAGACTTTGGAGGATATGCTTTGGTTGTGTGTTCTGGATTTCAAAGGTAACTGGGATTACTATCTGCCATTGATTGAGTTCTCTTATAATAATAGTTACCACTCTTCTATTGGTATGGATCCATTTGAAGTACTACATGGTAGAAAATGTAGATCTCCAGTATGTTGGGTGGAGCCAGGGGAGAGGCAGCTTGAGGGGCTAGAGTTGATTAGGGAGACTATGGAAAAGGTGCCTATGATAAGAGATCAGATGAAGACTGCCTTCAGTAGGCAGAAAAGTTATGCTGATCCAAAAAGAAAGGATGTACATTTTGCAGTTGGTGATCATGTTTTTCTTAAGGTCTCACCGATGACGGGCATTATGAGATTTGGGAAGAGGGGAAAATTATCACCAAGGTTTATAAGCCCATTTGAGATTTTTGAGAAGATAGATAATGTGGCTTATAGATTGGCTCTTCCACCCAATATGAGCCATATACATCGAGTTTTCCACATCTCGATGCTGTAAAAGTATGTGTATGATCCATCACACATATTGGAGGTTCAAGATATAGGTCTCAATGAGGACTTGTCATATGAGGAGCTACCAGTGGAGATAGTTGGTCGATAAGTCAGACAGTTGCAGAATAAGGAGATTCCGATGGTAACAGTGCTCTGGAGAAACCAGTCAATGGAGGAGTGCACTTGGGAGAGTGAGCAGGAGATGGGGAGCAGATATCCATTCCTGGTCCAGCAGTGAGGTATGTATTTTATTTAAATTCGAGGACGAATTTAATTCTAGGGGGTAGAATGTAATACCCTAGAAAGTTACGAATTTAATTCTAGGGGGCAGAATGTAACACCCTAGAAAGTTATAACATATATGCATGATTTAATTCTCAGTATATGGTTCATAAGTCTTGAAATGATGGGAAATAATTTTAGAGACACAGTTATAAAATGAACTAATTACTTTTTCGGAAAGCAGCGGTGTCAGGAACACTGTCGAGAAATTAGCAGTCCGGTCAACAGAATTTTTTTTTAATTTGACCAGGGGTAAAAGATCACCATAAGGCATGTGTAATTTTGGTAAAAAGAAAGAAGTGAAAAACATTTAGGAACACTGAAAAAGTAACCAATGGCAAAATTATAAATAAAAGAAACTTTAAGGTGAATAGTGGAAATTGGTTCATCGGAGTTACAAAATGACTCTGAAACTATTTTTATAGATAAGTATAAATTAAAATAAGATTATTGACTCTCTACATTGAAATCCAAATCCTAACAGAATTGTCAGAATAAATTACAAAAGAAGTTGGGATCAAAACATAATTACTTAGAAACTTAAGGACTAAAATACAATTTGCCAATTGATTTTAGTATAAAAGCAACACTTAGGAAATTTTGGCTCATATTCTTCTTCATTCCATCTCTTGGCCGAACCATTCTTCTTTCTATTCTCCAATTCTAATTCAAATTTTCCACCAAAATCCTTAAGAAAATTCATAGAAAAATTGAGATTAAAGCTTGTTCTTCCATTCTCCACCTTTGATTTGCTAGGAAAGCTAAAGGAAATCAGGGAACTTTGGCTAGAAGATTTCGTCCACTTCATCCCATCAAGGTAAACAATTTTTTTGTTTGTTTTTATGGTTTAGTTAGATGATTTTAAGGTTGAATTGAATGGGTTTTATGTTAGATTGCATCAATTGATGCATTTTGATAGAAAACCCTAAATGGCTTAACCTATTTGAATGAGCTTGATGATTTAATATTAGTTAATATTAATTGATGTTAGGATATGTCAATTGGAGGTTAATAGGTAACTAATTGATGGATTGTTTGGTGTAGAATTCAAGATTTGTCAAAGTGGTGCCTATTGCCTCAATTGAAGAATTTGGGTGAAAATCAATTTTCCAAAGCATTTGGAAAGCTTAGGTGAGTCTTATATGCATCAAATAACATACCTAACACCTTAGAATGATTATTGGAATTCATATGAAAAAGCCATGTTTTGGCCGAATGGGGTGTTACTATTTATTGCCTTAGTTTTCTTTTATTTTTTGCCTTGAATTCCTATGCCAATTTTACCTATTTTGTGTTGTTTAATCTTGCTAATTTGATACCTATAGTATTATTGCCAATGTACCTTATTGTTGCTTCAAATGGGCAAGTCAAACTTGTACCATATCCTAACCTATTGGCTTGCCAAATTATGCCCACCAAATGTTTGATTGAATGTCTAGTTGTTTTATCTTTGGCCTATTGCTTTGTATTCCATAGGCCTACCATTTGAATGCCATCATCGCCAGCAACATTGGCATGCCAATTGGCCTACCGTTTTCCTTTGTCGAGTCAACTTTTGTTCCGTGTCTTTGTTGATTACCAAACCACTTGTTGTTGTTCATATGACATCTATTGCTATGTCACTGATTCTATTGATAACTGATTGATTGATATTGAGCTTATTGATATGGAGGATACCATTGTTGCATAATGGTATCCATTGATATATTGTTTCCTTATATTAATCTTAATGTGGCTTGACAGAGCTACTGTTCCGACAGGGTAGTGGGAAAATACTGTCGACGATGTGGACATTGTATTATTGGTGCCCTAGCTAGGAGGGGTTATGGTGCTAGATATAAGACTTGATCAGTCTTATGCTTACTGATATGGGTAATACTAGAGACTGTATGTTCGCATATAGTCCATCCTGATTCTACTGGAGATTATATGAGTTCATACAATCCATCTCTTTATCTGTCTTTCTATATGATACCGAGCCTTTGATATATTCATTGACTATTGTATCACCTGTTATTGATTCTGTAATTGTTTATCTTGACCTCTTGGCACCACTGTTCCATTTGTTATCTATTATTTTATTGGTGATGCATATAGATTCACTGAGTATCTTATATACTTACCTTTTCTTTGTTTAACCGTTTCAAGAGAGGAGTAGATTGCAGAATCTTGTCGTCTGTCATCTGAGGATTTCTGCTTGCTGTTATTTGATGTATATATTCTGAATTCTTTATTGTGATGTTCATAATCTAGTTGCTCCATGGGGGTATGTATGGGATAGTTAGGATATGAACATTTATATGTATGTGATGATATTATATGATATATGATGAGTGTATGGTATGATATAATGATCGTTACAGCTAACTACATTAAATTATAGTAAGAATTATAGAATGACAGAATGAATGTAACTAAGTAAAATGGATAATTAAATGATGGTTATAGATTATGCATGTGATACTGGGTTCTACAGGTGCCAGTTGCCATTGGCATCTCCCGCATCCTAGGACCGTTGCGATCTGGAAATGGGTCGTGACATTAACTTAAACAAAAATACCCAATGATTCTATTACAAAATCCCAGAAATTAAAGACATAGTTCATATTGAAATTGAAAGCAATAAATACATTCAAATTAATTATAACATTCGTGTCAATATTGGTTAGCAAAATAAATGCATAAAAATAAGAATAGGTAAAAGGAAAATAGTTAATTTTGATTTAAAGACTCCTCCAATTGAATCTCAATCTATTGCAATTTGCCTTACTTTAGTCTGTTTACAAATTTGAATCTTTAATTAAAAGAACAATGAAAATGTTCAACCTAGTCTAATTTCAAAAACAATTGAAAAAGATTTAAAATATAATTTGAATTTTTCCTATAGCCTTAGTGGCTGGTAAGGTTGAAAACCCTAGTTGTTGTGTCTCTTGATCTCTATGTCTTTAGTCTTATTTTAAATACATTTTAGAAATATACTTTTGGTCCCCCAAATCTCTCTAATAGTTGATTTGAAATTAAAATAGTGAATATTTCATCAATCTTCTACTCAACACAACTATATTGGAATTAGCATGCTCGTGTCTAATTTAAATGAAAATTCATTCTCGATTTCCAACTTAGGTAACGCCCATATTTAGAGTGACATGGGCATTTCACATATGTATAAACAAGGCTTGACACGCCCATCTCAAGAGTAATATGGGCCATGTCACATATGAATGCTTTAGACCTTGACACGCCTATGTTGGTGGGTTGTGTTACTTTTTGTGACTTTTTCCTTTAATTTTAACAGACCCATTTAACTTTAACATAGAGGTGTTGAACTTATTTGCTCCAAATCATTTCAATATACCTTTGTTGGATTCCAAAGAAGTTTGGCAAACTTAAATTCATCCAAAAACACCTGTAAAATTGACTAAAATAAAAAACTTCTATAAAATATTCATTAGACATAATTTATTGAAAATTTAACTGAAAAAAATCTAAAATCTAAGTAAAACTTAAAGAATAGTAATTAAAAGCATAGGCTAAATTGAGGACAAAAATGGGTCGAACACATTCTTCATCCAAACTGATATCATTTATCGGTATTGGTTGCCTTTTGAGATTGTAACTAATAATGGGTCTTATTTTCAAAAGAAAGTAGTTAGCTTGCTCAAAAAGAAAAAATATTCTACACCATAGATCATTGCCTTATCGCCCTCAAATCAATAGAGAAGTTGAGGCTGCAAAAATATCATTTAGACTATTCTGCAAAAGATGATCACTAGTTATATAAGTCGTCATGAACACCTTTCATTTGTATTATGGGGATATCAAACTTTTATAGGTAAAGAAAAAACATGAAAGACACGATGCAATGGAAGCGAAAAATAAAATTTTTTTATTCATAATAAGTCTCTCAAGTGCAAAGACAAGGATCAACCATATTTTAGCCAAAATACATCATATATGGACCAATCAACATCACAAAGATACATACCTATTGAAGAAATGTGGAAGAAGAGATGAAGAAAAAGACTACACTAAGCAACCCAAGTGTGATGCCTTTAGATTGTCCACAAGTGCAAGGCCTTCAACTTCGAACTCTTTCCTTGCTAATGTCTTTTGTCTAGGTAGCTCCCTTTTACAAGCCCAAGTCCACCAAAATTCCATAAGCAAAGGAAGTTGACAAGTTAAGTTCAAATGGTGCTCAACCTATTCCTTCTTAAATATGTTATACCAAACACACAATAGAATACACAAAAAAAGTAGAAGAGAGATTTTTCTTCTTATAACTCTTGTGAGACTTCTTAGAAAATAAGAGAGTAAATAAATAATTCTTCTCTCCTAATTTCGCAAGCATAGCCATCCAAGAGAGGAGCTTTTCCTCTTTTATGCATCTTCTCACCACTTAGTCAATCTTAGTGGGAGGCAAGAAAAAAAGTGATTTAACATTAGTCAAATTCTTATCTTCCACTCACAAAGTCAAAGCTTCCAAGAGAAGCTATTCTCTTAAGCTTGATTCGTGAGTGTAATGACATGATATAGCTCTTAATAATCCCATGATTAATTACTTAAATGAACTTTATGTCTTTTCTATACCAAGCCCATTTTCCTTTTCTTCTATTTAGTCCCACTAAAATAGAAAAGGCCCAAATTAATCAATAATTATTCCAATAGTTTAAATAACTCTTATTCAATATCTCATATGGGTTGGGCCCACATAAATGAGTAAATTCCAAAGCAATAATAAACCCTAACCTTAATTTTTTAAACCGAGCAAACGATCATGCTAGCAACTGCATTAACTTAATAACTCACTCCATCCAATTATCTTTAGGATTGAGATAATCAAGTCGAAGGCTTCATATATGTTTGTGTGACTTTCTAGGTTCATATCTGATTGGCAATGATAAATGATATTATTTGAAATGTCACAAGAAAACCTATCTCAACCAATCAAGGGAATTCTTGTTCATGATCAGTTCCTATAAACCATGGTTGACCCCTAGCAATAGGTGCCATTACTACCTAACCAAATATAAATGTATAAACGATGGTCCACATTCCATGAAACCTCTGATTATAATTACTATGGACTAAAATCCCTTTGTTCAAGACCCAATCAATCAGTTAGGGTCATGAAACTGTCAAACCCTAATACCAAGATACTATGTCCATATTAAGACTCAATTCTCGATAACAACACCTTGGCCATGGAATTTACATCAAGAAGAATATGATGGTATAGGATCTTAACTCCGTTCACTTGAAGGAACAAATCCTTTCTTGGTCGATTGCCATGCCCCACTATATAACTAGTTGAGACCACCACACGCCATATGTCGGTATATGGCGAGCCCCGTCATGTAAGTAGTAACAAATCTGAACCACCTATATAAGTGACGTGCATCACCTCAAGTCAAAGGACTATATGCATAAAGATGATTATAGATGACCAATGATTAATATATAGTGAAATTGTTGGGATTTAGGCCGTTAGGCGCAGCGAAAAACAAAAAACAAATCCCATTCCAAGATCTCTATGTTGATTAAAATCAAAGATTAGATTAAAGATTCAAGATCTTTTACCTTTGTGTTTGAAACACTTTCTTCACTTGATCACTAAGAAAGGGTTGTAGCAAACCACTATCTTCCAACGAGACGAGAAAAGCCTGACTAGTAATCTACGAGAAGAGCAAACAACAAACCTTTGTGGAAAGAGAAGCCAAAAACCCTTATATGCAAGTCAATGGTGTTTCAGCTTGATGGAGAATACAAGGAGTTGGCCGAATTCTTTTGGTGTTTCCTCTCAAGGTGTTTCGGCCAAAGGGATGTATTATGACCTCTTATTGACTTAATTATGATCTCATCATATTTATAAGTCTCTTGACCAACTAGGTTTTAATCTAACAGCTTAGATTAAAACAATAGGTTTAATGACAATAATGCCATTAATGAAAAAGTCAAAAACACTCCTTTGACATTAGACCTGTTGATCATATTCTAAATATAATCCTATGGTCCTAATTTAATTAAATACATCATATGCAAATAATTAAATTAGATAATTAATTTAATCACATTAAATTATTGCAAAATCTCCATAATTAAATATATGAATTAAATCTCATTT
>CANXYC010206145.1:0-23741 GCA_948193065.1 Aleurites moluccanus | reverse complement strand
TCAATTTAAGCAATAACATGCATCATACATAACATTTAAGCAAACTAGAAACCCCTTAGGTTTACCCCTTTGGAACTTAGGTTCTCAGCCTTTAAGTTGGGGTGTTACACTCATATTGGGTGGAAGAGCCAATCTATAGGCTACATTACCAATCTGCTCAAGTATCTCAAACGGACCTATAAATCTTGGTGACAGCTTGCCTTTCTTCACAAATCTCATAACTCCCCTCATCGGTGAGATCTTTAGGAAGACATGATCACCAATAGAAAACTATACATCTTTTCTTTTCGGATCAGCATAACTCTTCTGCCTGCTGAAGGCAATCTTCATCCGCTCTCTGATTATAGGAATATTTTCCATAGTCTCTCTAATCTGTTCGGGTCCTTCTAGCTTCTTCTCTCTCGGCTCCACCCAACACACTGGTGATCTGCACTTTCGACCATATTGTGCTTCAAATGGAGCCATACCAATTGAGGAATGATAACTATTATTGTAAGAGAATTCGATCAATGGCAGATAATAGTCCCAACTACCTTTGAAATCTAGAACACATAACCTGAGCATATCCTCTAAGGTTTGAATCGTCCTCTCGGACTGCCCATCTGTCTGTGGATGGAAAGCAGTACTAAACCGTAGCTAAGTACCCATAGCCTCCTGAAACTTCTGCCAAAACTGGGCTGTGAACTGTGTACCCCGATCAGAGATGATCACCAAAGGAACTCCATGAAGATGCACAATTTTATCAACATACAATTGTGCATACTGAGCTGCTGTATAGTTGGTCTTAACTTCCAAAAAGTGTGCAGACTTCGTCAATCGATCCACAATAACCCAAATAGAGTCATACCTCTTCGAAGTTCGAGGTAGACCAACTATGAAGTCCATGGTAACCTGTTCCCATTTCCATTTTGGCAGCTCTATCTCCTGAAGTAGCCCTGATGGTTTCTGATACTCAAACTTAACCTGTTGATAGGCTAAGCACTTCGATACAAAACGAGCTACATCCTTCTTCATCCCAGGCCACCATTAAACATCTCTGAGATCATGGTACATCTTGGTAACACCTGGATGTACACTATAAGCAGAATAGTGTGCCTTTCGCATAATCCTATCCCGCAGCTCATCATAATCAAGTACACAGATATGTTTCCCACACCTCAAAATATCATCATCAATAATGAACTCGGTCATCTGACCACTCTGAACCTCACCCTTCAATTTCAAAAGGTAAGGATCTCTATCCTGGGCCACTTTTATGTCATCAATCAACAGTGACCTTGCCCGAAACTGGGCTATCAGAGCCTGGTTCTGATCCTGGGAACCCAAGTCTAACTCTACCCCACAATCAGCTAACTGCCTCAAATCTCGAATCAATGGCCTCTGGCCAACTACAATGTGAACAAGACTCCCCATCGATTTCCTGCTCAAGGCATCCGCCACTACATTGTCCTTCCCTGGGTGATAGAGAATCTCACAGTCATAATCTTTCAGAAGCTCAACCCATCTTCGCTGCCTCAAATTTAGATCCTTCTGTTGGACTATATACTGTAGACTTTTATGATCAGTATATATCTCACATTTAGCCCCATATAGATAATGTCTCCAAATCTTCAAGGCAAAGATAACTGCTGCCATCTCAAGATCATATGTAGGATAATTTGCTTAATGCTTCTTTAACTGACGAGAAGCATAAGCAATCACCCTACCTATCTGCATCAGAACACACCCTAGGCCAATTCTTGAAGCATCACAATACACAGTATACTTCTCCTCCTCCACAGGTAATGCTAAAACTGGAGCACTGGTAAGGCAATACTTCAGAGTCTAAAAAATCTGATAACACTTATCCATCCAGACATATTGCTCTTGCTTTCTCATTAGTTTAGTCAGAGGAGCAGCAATACCGGAGAAGTCTTTCATAAACCTTCGATAATATCCTGCCATACCCAGAAAACTACGTACTTCTGAAATATTGATAGGCTGGGGCCAGTTAGCAACCGCCTCAATCTTCTGAGGATCCACCATAATACCCTCCTTACAGATGACATGCCCCAAGAAGCATACCTCAGATAACCAGAATTGACACTTTGATAATTTAGCATATAGCTAGTGCTCCTGAAGTGTCTGTAATACAATCCTTAGATGCTCTCTGTGTTCCTCCTCACTCCTGGAATAAAAAAGAATGTCATCAATAAAGACAAAGACAAACTTATCCAAATACAATATGAACACTCTGTTCATCAGATCCATGAATGCCGCTGGAGCATTTGTCAACCCGAATGGCAATACTAGAAACTCATAGTGGCCATAGCGAGTTCTAAAAGTAGTCTTGGGTATATCTCCATTCCTAATCTTCAGTTGATGATACCCAGACCTCAAATCAATCTTGGAAAAATGGCTGGCACCCTGCAGATGATCAAACAAATCATCAATCCATGGCAACGGATACTTGTTCTTTACTGTGACTTTATTCAGCTGCCTATAATCAATACACATTCGTAAAGAGCCATCTTTCTTTCTCACAAACAAAACCGGTGCACCCCACGGAGAACTACTAGGTCGGATGAACCCTCTATCCAATAGCTCCTGTAACTAAACCTTCAGCTCCTTCAGTTCTGCTGGAGCCATCCTGTAAGATTGAATGGATATCAGATCTGTGCCTGCATGCACCTCAATCTCAAACTCAATCTCCCTATCAGGGGGCAATCCTGGCAACTCCTTAGGAAAAACATCAGGAAACTCCTGAACTATCGGTATCTGATCCAAACATATAGAAGATTTCTGTACATCTATCACATGGGCCAAGTAGGTTGAACAACCCTTCTCTATCAATCTCCGAGCCTGAATAATAGATATAAGGTTAACCAAGAACTCCCGAATGTCACCCTGAAACTCAAACTCCTGTTGTCCCTCAGGCTGGAATTTAATCCTCTTCCTATAACAATCTATCACTGCTCGATGCCTAGTCAACCAATCCATACCCAGTATCACATCCAATTCAAGCACATGCAACTCAATCAAATCAACACGCAAAATAAAGTCATCCATCTTAACTATACAATCAGGATAGTAATAGTTAACATCCATAGATTCTCCCATAGGAGCATCAACAGATAGTGGAATGTCTAATAACTGCCTCTCCTTATTCAATTTGGGTGCAAAATGCGGGGACACAAATGAATGGGTTGCACCCGAATCGAATAAGGCATCTGCAGCCTTATTCTGAACTATAATAGTACCTGTGATGACATTATTTGATCTCTGAGCATCCTAAGTGTTAACTGCAAACACTCTACCCTGGCCTCTGCTAGCTGGAGCCTGACCACTACCGGCAGCCTGACTTCCTTTACCTCTGCCTCTGGCTACTGTCTCTCTGCCCATATTCTGGCTAGTGTGAACTGTCCGCTGAGATACCGTAATCAATGGCTGTTGATCAACCCTTAAGGGACAAGTGCTCATATAATGGCCCTGTTGGCCACATCTCAAGCATGCACCTGACCTCCTTCAGCACTCCCCTCTATGCCTCCTACCATAATAACCACAAGTAGGGACGTTGGATGCCTGCGACATTGATCTAGAAGAACTCTGAGAGTACGCAGGTACTGGCTAAACCATGGGCTGACCCCTACCCTGAAATCTCCTCCTCTGGTTACTACCCAAGGATCTCTGCTCTGATCTAGTTACTGACTCAGCCTGTCTAAAATGGGAGCTGCTCTCCCCTCTCTTACTCTGTGACCCTAAGCTGCTCTTCCTCTTTTGTTCCCTCTTAGTTCTTTCTTCCTTGTATTTCTCTTCCATCTGAGTGGCTTTATCTATTACCGTGGTCAAGGAAGTAAACTTCGTAGCAAGTAAGGCATTGTGTAATGCAACATTCAATCCCCTTCTGAACCTACTTATCAGATCTGCCTCTGTGGGTACTAGGTGTAGCATACCTACTAATCCAATAAAACTTCTCAGAGTAATCCTTAACCGATCGATCTCCCTGCTCCAACTGCTCAAAGCTCACTAAGTTACGGGTCCTAACACCCTCTGTAATAAACTCATATATCAAACCTTGGCGGAACTCTGCCCAAGTAGGTGGGTGCTCACCATATTATCTGGTCTCTATAAGCCTTGAAAACCATGTCCAGGCCTTCCCTTTCAGTAACAATCCAACTAACTCCACGGATTCGAGCTCAGAACAAGGTAGTCTCCTAACTACCTTCTCAACCTCATCCAGAAAGTCAACTAGATCAGCACCTCTCTTTCCTCTAAACTCTGGAAGGTTTAGATTCAAAAAGCTAAACATAGAAACACCGCCCTTAGGAATCTCCCTCCTAACACCCTATGCAGTTGGCTCCCTCTGAGCCCCCACTGGCTGCACAGGAGCCGGTGCTACAACCTCTGATACCACAGGTGGCTGAACAACTGCAGGAGCAGGTGGTGGCTGTGCCTGCTGCCTCTCTCTCCTCATCTCAACCATCTCTCTCCTGAGATCCATCAACCCTCGCATCATCTCGACCCTTCAAGGGTCATCCCCTCTATCAGAATCCTCTGAAGCCCATCGGGATCGGGACGGACCTTCAGATACGCTCATCTCCCTTACAAGTGACTCATTGGAGGCAACCTCAGCCTCCCTGGTATCACGGTCTCTGCTATCTGACATATTTGGAATCTGCCGAGAAATATAAATGATCTTAGAATACAGTAAAACGTAGAATACAGACATATAACAGACGATCACAATAATAGAAGACAAGGAAAATCCTATGCTCCATGGTATTCTTAATTCTACCCCATTCTGTATCTAGTCACTATTCATCTGTTACTTAGATTCACATTTTGCAAACCCAGTGCTCTGATACCACCTCTGTCACAACCCGGTTTCTGGAGCCGCGATGGTCCTAGGGCACAGGAGATGCCAATGGCCACCGGCACCTGTAGAACCTAATATCAGTCACATCAATCCTATCAATTCAACGCAATATATAATATTGCATATATCATATTCACAATTACCAATCATTCTAATAACCTGCCATACATTCTAAAAATAACTGAAATATAAATTCCCAAAATATCACATTAATTATAATATCATCCATTTAACAAAACCATCATCATCTATTACATGTTCATTTCCTAGCTAACCTGTACATACCCATAGAGCAGCTAGATCATGAACACCAAAATAAATATTATTCAAAGTAGATAAACTATCAATACATCTGAAAATCAGTGGTAGAATTCCCAGAGAAGTAGAAGTCTGGATTTTGCAGCTCTAATCCTCTCCTGAAAAGGGAAACAATAAAAGGTGAGTATAGATGATACTCAGTGAATTCACATGCATCCCAATAAATAATAGGTATCATACAATAAAGGTATCAATCAAAAAGGAAATATTGTACCGAATATATATCAAGGTATAATAAAGCCAATAATCATCATATAAGTTAGGTATCATATATGGAAAGACAGATACATGGATGGATTGTATGAAAAGAAATCATAAAATCTCCAAACAATCAAATGCGTTGGACCATGTGGGTCATAGTACATCTATATCAGGGCAAATAATCATAAGGCTGATCAGGCCCTATGGCCAGGACCATAATCCCCTCCTAGCTAGGGTACAAATATACAATGTGCACAAGGTCGACAGTATTTCCCCACTCCCCTATCGAATAAGAAGTTCTGTCACAACCATATCAAGGTCAATAACAAGGGATACCATTAACAACAATGGCATCCAGATTCAATCAATCAATCAATCAATCAGTTCGGTATCAATCATGTCAATATCCAATATCAATAATGGTCATGCCACGTACAATATCCAATATCAATCAAAGATTTATGTTTAGGATAAATTCATAAGGCAAAGGAAATAAGGTTTGGTAATCAAATAGGAAATATCAATGAAGCAAGGTAATATAACAATAAATGGTTTAATTTAGTAAAAGAATATAAAACAATATTCAAAGAAAATCAAAGGTAACACAATCATGTGAGGTTTGGCCATTTGGGGTTTTTTCCCAAATGGTGCCCAACAATCAATTAAGTAAATTAATAGTACAAATGATGCATGTAGAACTCACCTCAACTTTCCAACAATCAATCGATTAGCCAATCTCACCAATTTCCTCCAAAAATCCCCAATTTGGCTACTTGGAGAATTCAGATTTCACAATCTACAATTTCACATCAAATTAATCATCAATTTATTGTTCTCTTATACCCAATTAACTATTTCTATCATCAATTTATGAATCCCATTACAAATTCATCATATCATATTTCAAAGTTTCAATTAAACCCTAGAGTTTAGGGATTTCCATGAATTAGTGTTAATCTATGTAAAATAACACTAAACCCATTTATTCCAACCTAAATAATATCTATTTAATCAATAAAACCCAACAAATAAACACTTACCTCAATTGGGTTACAATGGCAGAAATTTATCCTTCACTGCCTCTAAAATATTTCCAGCTCTTTTACAAGTTTAAAACGGAATGTGATAATCACAGAATATCTCTATGGGTTTCCAAGAATTTTTCTCCAGAAATTTTGATGGAGAAATCGTGAAATCTGAAGAATGGAGATGAATAGTGCTCCGGGTCCTTTGAAGAAAAGATGAGCATGAGAGAACAGAGAAAAGAAATAGTAAGTTTAAGTGTTTTAATTCTTCTGTTACTACCCCTTATATAGGCTACTGCCTCAGTAAAACTGAATTAATTAAATTCCGTTCCGCCAATCTAATCAGTTATTCCAGCTCGCAGTTCGCCAGCTTGCCAATTCTAACTCGCCAATGCCAGCTCACTAATCCCAGCTCGCCAATGCCTCTTGGTATTACTGGCTCACCATTCCACTTCGCATATGCTAGCTCGCATATGCCGGCTCGCACTTGCCTCTTCACCAAACCCAGTCCGCACTTCCTAGTTTGCAATTCCTCTTCTCCTTTCCTCTTCGCATTTCCCTCTTCGCATTTCCTTCCTTCTTCGCATTTCCTCTTTGCATTTCCTCTTCGCACTTTCCTCCTCGCATTTCCTCTTCACATTTCCTTCTTCGCATTTCCTCTTCACATTTCCTCTTTGCACTTCCTCTTCGCACTTCCTCTTCATACTTTCCTCTTCGTACTTCCTCTTTGCACTTCCTTCTTCGCACTATCCTCTTCGCATTTCCACTTCGCACTTCCTCTTCGCACTTCCTTCTTCGCACTTCCTCCTCACACTTCCTTTTTGCATCTCCACTTCGCATTTCCACTTCGCATTTCCACTTCGCATTCCCACTTCGCATTTTCCACTTCGCATTTCCACTTCGCACTCCCAGCTCGCACTTTCCTCTTCGCAAGGCCAGCTCGCTAATGCCGGCTGGAAACCACTTAACAAAATTTATGCAAATTCACTACGGATATTCTAACTCCTATCTTCCAGCACTTAAAATATATGTATAAATACTCATACAGAATTTTAGAAATTCCATATACTAATCAATATTTTTCCATGCACATTTACAATCATTATTCAAAATAATTAAATAAGTAAAATGCATACTTATTGCATAATAAATTAATTCAGCCAAATAAAATTTAAAATTTATACACACATATATATCCAAAAATGATATATGAAAATGGTAGGTGTTACAAGGAGACTCAGTAAATATGCTAGACAGACAGCTCCTACAGAGGTAGATCTGATTGGCCGGTTTAGGAGAGGCCTACATGCTTCATTGCATAACATACTGTTAGCTAGACAGTATACCACTTTGGGACAGATCATTGATGCTGCTGCTCAAATGGACACAAAATATAAAGAGGAAAGAACAGAGAGAGATACTAGAAAGAGGAGCAGAGGGGGAGAGTTCCCTAGATATGGAGAGGGATCGTCCCAGACTGGTATGTTCAGGCCTATTCAGAGGCAATTTCAAACACCCTCAGCATAGAGTCATAGGAGGGATATTTCCAGGGGAGGCAGGATGAGACCACCTACCCTAGTATATTCCAGAGGGTCTAGCAGCAGAGTACAGAGATACCTCCATGTGTGTATTATGGAAAGAGACATACTGGTGAATGCAGGGCCAGAACAGGATCATGTTTTAAATGTGGGTAGTTTGGCCATTTTCTGAGGGAGTGACCTATGAGAGCTCGACAGCAGACTGGTTCAGTGGCATCTCAGCCTACTGTACAGATAACCAGAGGAGGAGCTAGTAGAGGCAGACCAGCAGGTCAGGGTCAGCCAACAGTACAGCCTCTAGCAGGTAGAGGGCAAGGAAGAGTTTTTGCTATAACTCCACAATAGGCCCAGGGACAGCAAGACACAGTAGTAGGTATGGTTCCTATCCATGATATTGAGGCATACATACTATTTGATTCTGGTGCCACACACTCTTTTGTGTCTTGTAAATTTGATAGAAAAATGGGGTTAGTTAGGGAACCCTTATTGATGCCTTTAGAGGTAGCCACTCCATTGGGGGAAAATATAATTGTGGGCCATAGATATAGAAACTATCATGTGAGGATAGCTGATAGAGTAATGCTTGCAGATTTGACTGAGTTACCAGTATTAGAGTTTGATGTGATATTAGGTATGGACTGGTTAACTGTATACAGGGCTATTATTGACTGTTCATTAAAGCAAGTAGAATTTAGAATGGATGGACAAGAAAATTTTATATTCCAGAGGGAGAAAAATAAGATGATGTCTGGGTTTATTTCAGCTATACAGGCACAGAGGTTGTTAAGGAAAGGGTGCACAGCTTATTTGGCATCAGTGACAGATACTACAAAGGTACCTAAGGAATTAGAACATATTATAGTGGTACAGGATTTTTCAGATGTTTTCCCTGCAGATCTTCCTGGATTGCCACCAGACAGGGAGATAGAGTTTGAAATTGAGGTGTATTCTGGTACAGATTCGATCTCCATTCCTCCTTACAGAATGGCACCACCAGAGTTAAAGGAGCTAAAGGTACAATTACAGGAACTGCTTGACATAGGGTTCATTAGACCCAGTAATTCACCTTGGGAAGCTCCAGTGTTGTTTGTTAAAAAGAAAGATGGGACAATGAGAATGTGCATTGACTACAGACAACTGAATAAGGTGACAGTGAAGAACATATATCCATTGCCCAGGATAGATGATCTGTTTGATCAGTTACAGGGAGCCTGCTATTTCTCCAAGATTGATTTGAGATCAGGGTACCATCAGTTGAAAATCAAGAAGGAACATGTTTGAAAGAATGTTTTCAGAACCAAATATGGGCACTATGAGTATCTGGTGTTACCATTTGGGTTGACTAATGCCCCTGCATCTTTCATGAACCTGATGAACAGAGTGTTCAAGACCTATTTAGATAAGTTTATCATTGTCTTCATTGATGATATTCTTATCTATTCTAGGAGTAAGGAGGAACATGAAGAGCATCTTAGGATCACATTACAGATTCTGAGAGAGCACCGGTTATATGCCAAACTTTCAAAGTGTGACTTCTGGTTGACAAAGGTAGCATTTCTGGGACATGTGATTAGTAAAGATGGCATCAAGGTTGATCCTTAGAAAGTGGAAGCAGTATCCAATTGGCCTCGACCCACTACAGTGACAGAGGTGAGGAGTTTTATGGGATTAGCTGGATACTACAGGTGATTTGTTAAAGACTTCTCAAAGATAGTTGCTCCTTTGACCAGGTTGACTCGAAAGCAGTAAAAGTTCCATTAGAGTGAAAATTGTGAGAGGAGTTTTCAGACTCTCAAGACTTGTTTGACTACTGCTCTAGTGTTGACATTACCCATAGAGACTAGTACCTTTGCCATATACTGTGATGCATCTAGAATTGGCTTGGGATGTGTGTTGATGCAGGATAGAAAGGTAATTGCTTATGCTTCTCGACAGTTGAAGAAACATGAAGTAAATTATCCTATCCATGACCTAGAGATGGCAGCAGTAATCTTTGCTTTAAAGAATTAGAGACATTACCTTTATGGGGTTAAATGTGAAATTTATACGAATAATAAGAGTCTTCAGTATCTATTGCAGCAGTAAGAACTGAACTTGAGACAAAGGTGATGAGTTGAATTGCTTAAAGATTATGATTGCTAGATTTTCTATCACCCAAGGAAAGCTAATGTGGTAGCAGATGCACTTAGCAGGAAATCTATGGGCAGTTTATCACATGTGATAGTCTCAGAGAAGTTTTTGGTACAAGAGTTCAGGGAATTGATAGTAATGGGGTTGACTTTGAATTTTGAGTTACAGGGACAGGAATAGGTGCTAATAGCATAATTTCAGTTTAAACCCTTATTACTGGATGAGATAAAGAACTCCCAGAGTAAAGATGCACAGCTAATGAGAATTATGGAGTTAGTTAATGAAGGTAAGGCTCCTGAATTTATAGTTAGGGATAATGTATTGAGATGTAATGATAGATTGTATGTACCTGACTGTGATAATTTGAGGAAACAGATTATGGAGGAGATCCATTATGCTACATACACCATTCACCCTGGAGTCACAAAGATGTATCATGATCTGAAACAGCATTATTGGTGGCCCAATATGAAAGGTGACATAGCTAAATTTGTGTCAACTTGTTTAGCCTATTAGCAGGTTAAAGTGGAACATCAGAAGCCATCTAGCTTATTACATGAGATTCAACTACCATAGTGGAAATGGGAACAAGTCACTATGGACTTTGTGGTTGGATTGCCAAGGACACAAAGGGGCTATGATTCCATATGGGTAATAGTGGACCGATTATCCAAATCAGTTCACTTTCTGGAAGTAAAGACTACCTACACAGTAGTGCAGTATGCCCAGTTATATGTTGACAAGATTGTCAAACTGCATGGTGTACCATTGGTAATCATTTTTGATAGGGGTACTCAGTTTACTTTTAGATTTTGGCAGAAATTCCAGGAGGTTTGGGTACTAAGCTTTAGTTCAGTATTGCCTTTCACCCACAGATAGATGGTTAGACAGACAGAACTATACAGACCTTAGAGGATATGTTAAGGCTCTGTGTGATGGACTACAAGGGCAGCTGGGATCATTACCTGCCATTGATAGAGTTTGCATACAACAACAGTTACCACTCCACTATTGATATGGCACCGTATGAAGCACTATATAGAAGAAAGTGCAGATCTCCAATATGTTGGGTAGAACCTGGAGAAAAACAGCTAAAGGGCCCTAATTTGATCAAAGAGACAATGGAAAAGGTGCCCATGATTTAAGAGAGAATTAGGACTGCCTTCAGTAGGCAAAAGAGTTATCCTGATCCTAAGAGAAAAGATATACAGTTTAGTGTAGGTGATTATGTGTTCCTTAAAATCTCTCCAATGAAGGGAGTTATGAAATTTGGAAAGAAAGGAAAGTTATCACCTAGATACATAGGTCCTTTCAAGTTCTTAGATAGGGTAGGAAATGTATCCAACAGATTGGCACTACCTCTAAACATGGGACATGTGCACCCAGTTTTCCATATATCTATGTTGAGGAGATATGTATCCGATCCATCCCATGTTTTTCAGCTACAGGATGTAGAGGTAAATGAAGAGTTAGCTTATGAAGAAGTGCCAATTGAAATAGTTGATCAACAAACTAGATAGCTTTGCAACAAGAGCATTCCTATGGTCAAAGTCTTATGGAGAAATAGGACAGTAGAGGAATGTACTTGGGAGAATGAGGCTGAGATGAGACAGAGATACCCCACCTTGTTTATTGATTCAGGTTATTATTTTACTTTACCACATTAAGTAAATTCGAGGATGAATTTAATTGTAGGGGGGTAGAATGTAAAACCCCAGCTTAAAGGCTTAGAACTTAAGCTTTAAGAGGCAAACCTAAGGGGTTCTTTCTTTGTTTAAATTGATATGTATTATGCATGTTTATGTTTAAATTGTATGAATATGCATGTTTTAGAAAGTTTTATGCATGTAAAAGTACTTTAAAGGCTGTTAGGAAGAAATCGGGAAAAATTCAGTTTTTTGTGAACTGGGGCAAAATGGTCATTTCGCACCCTTTCGAGTTTTATAGAAATAAACATGATATTTGAAGGTAGAAAAGAAAATTAGGACTTGAAAATGATGTTATAATTTATTTGAAGTTTTGATGGAGAAATAAACCCGATTGAAAATTGTGCCTGGTAAGCTGCTCAATTGAGGTGCTTGAGGTGCTTCGGTTGAACTAAGGGCAATATGGTCTTTTCCTTTGAGATATGGAATTATATGATGTATGCAACCTTATGAAATTATTTTAGGCTTGATTAAATCTAACCATTGGATCAAATAATGAAGAAATGGATGGTTAGATGAATAAGTTTCACAATTGCTATCATAAGCTCAATGTATATGATTATTGGCTTTGGTTATTGATTTGATGTATCAAATGTATGTAAAAGCCATCTTTATTGACTTTGATTAACCAATGGCATAAAAGTATGAAATATGAATAGTTGGATGGCTAGGTTACACCAATTTTATCATAAGATTGATGTATGGAATCAAACCTTTGATTTTTTGGTGGATTTTTCCCACCACTTCACCATTGTCTTCATCCATCACCATTTTAAGTTCAGCTTTTTCTCTCTCCACCATAGCTAGGTTTCAGCCACTTCATCCTAACACCAAATCTTATGCTTTTCTTCCATTTTTGGATGGAAACATATCAATTTCATTAGCCTAAACACAAATATAACCTTAGATTTTAAGGAAAAACTCATTTAAGCTAAGAATTAATCCATTGAAGTTTTTAAAGAACTTTTGGTAAGTTAATGGTTTTGGAATTCTTTTGATTCAATTATGTTTATATGATATTCCTTGATGTTTATTAGTGATCAAAACACATTTTGAATGGTTGAAATGCAAAAAGTTGGATTGAAACCCTAATAGGAAGAACTTTAAATCAAAGTATGATTTTGATGAATCTTTTGGCTCAAATGATGTTTAATTGATGTGTTTAGCATGAATATATGGTTGAATAATGGAAACAAACTCATTTGGTTAAGGATTCAAGAATGGCTGAATTGAGGTGCTTGAATGATGAAGTGTGGTTTAGATGTTTAAATGGTTTTAAAGGTATGAATGATGTGTATTTGATATGTTTAACACGAATTGATGGCTAAATGTTTGAAATGAATTCAGTTGGAGAAAATTTTGGTTTGGCTGAAATGTGTAAGTAAGGATAATGCCTTAGTGCTTTGATGTTTGATAGGTTTAAATGAATGAATGTTATGCATTTGGTGTTTAGAATTAGTGTATGTTTGAATGGAGTTGAAAAATGGAAGAATGGAATAATTTCCATTAAAGTATTAACATATGGACTTTATTACTTTAAGGTGTTAGGTAAATGCAAATGAAGAACTAAGACTTGAATATAGTATAATGGCTTAAATAATTGAAATGTGTAAGGTTAAATGTAGGGAGATTGAATGGTATAAGTGATTTGAAGTATACTTGAGAATTTGTGTATGTTTGGTATGGAATATTAAGCTAAGTGTTTGGAAGTTCATAACTTAGCATTAAAATGTTGAATGTGTATAATGTGAATGATATATGATGATAGAAATGCATTTGATGCATAAAAGGTATGAAAAGTGTTAAAAGAGTGATATAGAGCCTTTAAAGTGCAATATGGGTCAATGTGTGTTTATGCATATTGATATGTGTTTTGATATGGTTTGTAGTGAGTATGTGTCTTATAAGACCAATTTTGTTGTTATAGGAGAATCGTCCCAAGCTAGGGCTGCGGACGGGGAATCACGGGCTGGCTAGGCCTGGTTGAGTGACATTTGGGAGTTTGTGATTGAGGTGAGTCTATATATATGTTTGATGCATTATTCATTCATAAGTCATGCATTTATGCATATGAAATGATAACCTTGCTTGAAAACCATTAATGATCCACATTTGGGCAATTTTGCCAATTTGACCTAAAACAATGCTAGCGAAATGCCTATAATTGGCACCAACTTTGAATTGCTATAAAAGATATTCTAAAAGGCTTTTTGACCTGAAACCAAGCCTAATTGTCTATTATATATATGTACTTGTTATTGGTATAAAGAAAATGCCATAAATATATTGATTTCAAGGCAAACCATACAGTGCCTGAAAAATGAGAAACGGACCCGTAATTTGGGAGCCAGTTGCGGTAGCGCAATTTGGGCCCGCCGGGCAAATTTTTGACATGTCCTAAATTTGATATATTATTGATTATAGACATATTATGATATTTCTACAGCCATATGATATATAATTATTCTATATTCATTGCTATATGAGACTCATTTGTTATGTTTATGTCATATGAGACATTTGCATATAATATGTTATAACAGGACTACTTCGATGGTGTAGAAACAAATCATCGGCTGTGATCACAGATATAAGTGATGACCTCTGCTAGGGAGGGGTGAAATTTCTTATGTCATGATATGGTTGATTGGGGGAAATGAGATGAAGTGAAGCTACAGTTGCTATATGATACAGTATAACATGTTACAGGCTCCTGTTATATTATATGCATTATAGTTCATGATATGTATTTCATCATACTATCATCAACATTTCTATTTACAGATCATTAATGGATAGATGTGTCTGTCATGAATAATATTGCATACTCATATATATATATTGACTCACTGAGTATAATGTTATACTCACCTTTTTAGTGGTTACATGTTTTCAGGACCTCAGTGAGGCAGTCATCCATTGGCTACACCATCTCCAGCCTTGGATTCACAGATGTATGTACTTGAGATCACTCTTGTGTATAGAGGTTCCTTGGTATAGAATGTATAGAGGGTTTGGATTGACTATAAGTAAAGTGTCTAAAATGATCAAATGGTAATCAGATATGACATGATAATGTATATGTTGTACATATTTATGACTTGAGAAATTAATATGATGTATATATGATATGTATTATGATTGCAATTATTGAAGTGCATATTGAGTTGTGATTGACCAATAGAGGTTATAAGGGGATGTATGTCATATTGGGAGTGAAAAATTATATTTTTCATGGATAGCTTAAGTCAGAGTTACAAAAGAAACTCTGTCTCTGCATGATTATTATGATGTAAAAAAAATTTTCACCTTAAATATATCACAGGTTAAGTAATGATTGTAAAGGTTAAGTTAAAGTAATAGCATGGATTCTTCGAGGTACTGGTCGCCTTTGGCATTACCCGTACCCTAGGATCGTCATAGTCTAAAATTAGATTGTGACACTGTCACTCTATCATTCATTCTGTAACTTTCATAATCTTATACATTTATACTTCAAAATGTCTTATACACTTACATAAACAATCTATCTATACCATTAAACAATACCCATGGAGCATCTAATATACATATATAAAGATACAGTGTTTGAATTAATTACACTATCTTTACCAGACTGTAGAATTCCTTAGAGAAAACAAAACTAGGAATCTGCCTCCTACTCTGCACCTGAAAGGGCAAACAGTAAGAGGGTGAGTATATAAGATACTCAGTGAATCTATATGCATCGCCAATAAATATAATGGAATATCAATAATCAATAAGCAGATGGAGCAATAATATCAATCTACTCAGAATCTCTGTAATACAGAAGCAAGTACAAAATATGACTGTAAGTAAACAATCATAACAATGAAGCATATATCATATGGACAATATGGAACAGAAAGTGCCAGAATAGGCCAATATAGATCTCATAGGATCAGTAAAAATAAGGAAAACAGATAAAAGGATGGATTGTATGACATTATTCAATCTTCAGTAATCCGTATGGACTATATGTGAATATATAGATCTCTTGTATATCAATATATGTATCATAAGACTGATCAAGTCTTATGGCTAGGACCATAACCTTTTCCTAGCTAAGGTACCAATAATACAATTTGCACAAGGTCGACAGTATTTCCCCACTACCCTGTCGAATCGATAGTTCTGTTATGACGTATCAGGATCAATAGAAATAAACAGTATATCAATGGATACCATTATGCAACAAGGCATCCTCCAGTTCAATAACTCAATATCAATCAATCAATCAATAGAATAAATGGCAAGTCAAGTATCGATAACTTATTAGAATCAATTAATGAGTATAAAATCAAAAAGACCTGAATAATAATCAATAAAACGATAACAAAAAATGGGAACAAACATATTTTGGTCATTTGCTGCCAAAAAGTTGATGCAATTGGCATGCCATTATCACTGGCGACGGTGGCATTTAAATGGTTGGCCTACAAAATTTTCAGCATGAATTTGGTGCAATATCGACATTGCCCTAATTATCAATAAGCAAGAACATGGAAAACAATTTATAGGCAACAACCACAACTCAATAATCTTCAACAATCACATCAATTTGGCATGGAAAACAAATCCAAAACCAAAGCACAATATTTGGTAAAATGCCACAATTAAGGTTTGGCCAAATGGCCTTTTTCACAAATGGATTCCAATTGACATTTTATCAATTTAGGCAAGTAATTTGATGCATAGTAGACTCACATATCACTCCAAATCACCAAATGTCATGAATTTGCTACCCAATTCCTCAATTTCTCCGTTTAGGCCAAAATCGGCGACTTTTCCCGAACGAGTTTTCTACAATGAAACGAACGTCAATTAAATATCGATTAATACCCAATTAACTTATTATAAAGTCAATTTACACATCCTAATCCATATACTCAAAATCAAAAGTCATAACTTCACTTTAGGGTTAGAAAATTGAAAAAAATTGTTTAATGCATCAATTGATGCAATTAAACTATTTACCCATTCCTTTTATCATCAAATTAACCTAATTAAACCATAAAACCAAAAAAATAATCAATTTATTCAAATTACCTCATTTTGGACAAATCCTCCACTAGTTTGTTCTTTAATTTTTCTTAATTTTTTATGACTAATTTTGATAGATTAGTGTTTGTATGATTTTAGTTTATGATTTGTAACACTTTTTCTTCACAAATTAATGGAAGAAATTCAAATGGGAAGAAAGGAATTTTCCTACGGTGAAGAACAAAAAAATATAGAAATTTTCTAAATTTTTGGCTTATATAATAAGACAAAATTGGCAAATTACCCTTTTGGTCCTTTAATTTTTCAAAATTTGCTTTTGGTCCTTTTTCGCTCGGTAAATCATTTTGATAATTCCGTCAGTAACTAGAATTTAAAGTGAATGTTTAAATATCATATTTTTATTAATATAAATTAATAAAAATAGTTTCAGAGCCGTTCTGAAACTCGAACTGCCAAAATTTTACTATTCACCGAAAATACCCTTTTACTCTTTTTGCAGCGTTCTTTAATATTTTCTCATATTTCTTTTTACTGTATTCACACATGAATATATATTATCATTTACCCTCAATCCAAATTCAAAAATTTATCCATCGATTGTACCACTATTTTTACAACAGCGATATCGATACCGACGATTTCTAAATTTTTTTTTCGTTTTCGCTCTAACTGAGTTTCTAAAATTATTATTAGTCATTTCAATGATTTTAATCCATATACTGAGAACTTATTTCACAGAAACTTGTTATACAAATTTTTAGGGTATTACAATCCATTTATCTGTCTTTCCATATCATACCGAGCCTATGATATACTTATTGGCTATTCTGTCACCTTCTGTTACTGATTCTGTAATTGTTGACATTTAACTATTGACATCATTGTTCCATCTGTTAACCATTATATTTATTGGCGATGCATATGTATTTCACCAAGTATCTTATATACTCATTCTTTGCTTGTTTACCATTTCAGGAGAGGAGTAGACTACAGAATCCCATCTTCCGACATCCAGCGGATTTCTGCTCACTAGTTATATATGTAAGTATTATATATTCTGTATTTTTGGTGTTTATAGTCTAGCTGCTCCATGGGGTATGTATGGGTTAGTTAGAATATGAACATGTATATGGATGTGATGATATTTTATGATATATGATGATTATATGGCATGTTATTATGACTGTTACAGCCAATTGCACTAGATTGCATAAAGAATTATAGAATGACAGAGTGAATTGTAATTAAGTATAATGAATAATTAATTGATGGCTATAGATTCTGCATGTGATACTGGATTATACGGGTGTTGGTCGCCTCCAGCATCCTAGGACCGTCACGATTTGGAAACGAGTCATGATAGAAAGTGACAAGGAAGATGAGTATGAAAATATGGCTTTGCTCACCAAGTGGATAAGGAATTTAATTCTTAGAACCAATAAATTCAAGAAGCCATATGGGAAGCAAGACAATCAACAAAACAACCAAGTCAAATGCTTCAAATGTGATAGAGTTGGGCACATTAAATATGAATGCCCACAGCTAAAGAACAATAATAATTTCAAGAAAAAGGATTTGGCAGCAACTTGGGATGACTCAAGTGATTCAAATAATGATGAAGATGGCAAGTATGAGGTTGCTAATCTATGTTTCATTGTAATTGATTAGGACACTTCTTCAAGTAAGGTGTGTTTGAAATCCACCAAGAATGAAAATTCATGGTACTTAGATAGTGAATGCTCAAGACACATGATCAACAATGCAAATCTCCTCTCGAATATAGAAGAGAAAATAGGAGGTAAGGTTACCTTTGGAGATAATGGTAAAGGCAAAATTATTAGCATTAGGCAAATTGGTAAGACCGATAACCCATCTATTGACTATATGCTTTTGGTTGATGGTCTTAAACATGATTTGATTCATGTTAGTCAATTGTGTGATATGGGAAACAAAATTTGTTTCACTTACAAGAAATATTATGTTAAGCACTTCAAAAATGAAAAGATTTTGTTTGTTGGCTAAAGGGTTGGAAATGTTTATGTTATTGATATTAGCAACATGCATAAGAATAATGTTAATTGCTTTATGTCAATTTTTGATGATTCTTGGTTGTGGCATAGAAGGCTAGGGCATGTAGGAATGAAGCATATAGATAACTTTAAGAATCATGAACTTGTGATCAAATTCCAAAAGAACAAGCTTTGTGATAAATGCCAAATAGGCAAACAAGTTGAAAGTTCATTTAAGGCTCCAAACAAGGTCTCAATATTTAGACCTCTTAAAATTTTGCATATAGACTTGTTTGGACCTTATAGGACTTCTAGTCTTGGGGATAAGCTATGTATTTGTTATTGTTGAAAATTACTCTAGATTTACTTAGCTATTATTCCTTACTCATAAAGGTGAAAGCTTTAAAGAATTCAAATCTTTTTCCAAATGAAAAAGGATTTTGTATCACCTCTCTTAGAAGTGATCATGGTAGAGAATTTGTGAATCAAGATTTCAAAATGTTTTGTGATGAAATGGCCATTTCTCATAATTTCTACTCTTAAAACTCCCCATCAAAATGGGTTAGTGGAAAGGAAAAATTATACATTAATTGATATGGCTAGGACCATGATTAATGAGTACTTATAACTTAAGTACTTTTGGGTGGAAGCCATTAATTATGCATGTTATATTTCAAATAGGCTTTTCATAAGAGCTATTTTAAATAAAACTCCTTATGAGCTTTAGAATGGAAGAAAACTAAGAATTTCATATCTAAGAGTATTTGGTTGTAAATGCTTCATATTAAACACTAAGGATAATCTTGAAAAATTTGGCTGCAAAATGGATATGGGTGTCTTCCTAGGATATTCCACTTTTAGTAAAGCATACAGAGTCTTTAACAAAAGGACACTAGTAGTTGAAGAGCTTATGCATTTGACATTTGATAAATCAAATCCTTTTGATACTAAAAAGTTTAATTTTGATGAAAATATTGAAATTTTTTATAGCATCCATACACATGATTCATCACCTGATATGGACACACATGTTGACTCACCTAAGGAAGACCATGGAAGTTTGGAGAGTCCACCCACTACTATATAAACCCCACAAGTTGAGAATGAACATCCAAAAGATTGGAAATTTAAGAAATACCATCCCAAAGACATGATAACTGGAGATACCTCTAAAGGAGTGACCACTAGAGCTATATTTAGAGAGATAGTAAATAATCTTGCATTCATCTCTAAGATAAAACCTAAGATGTTAAGGAAACATTAAAAGATGAGAGTTGGGTAGAGGCCAATCACGAGGAACTTAACTAATTTGAAAAGAGTTGACACGTCCTAGAATTGAAACATTACGGTCCTAGGATGCAGGAACAACCAAAGACTACCGACATCCATAGAACCCCTAACATAACAATTTATCCTTTATTGTTACTTAAATTAATTTCTTTCAGTTCTATACTTTGTAATTCAGTTATTGTTCCATCTCATTAATCATGCCACAAATATAATTTATCTGCATATATATGAATTACACATTATGTTATACATACAATTACAACTAGCCACAAATCCATAGAGCATATAAATATTACATAAAGAAAAAATACAAATATTTACATTGCTAAAAATTAGATTGTTGGTTCCACAAAAGAAGAAGATCTGGAACCCGCTTACTACTCCTGACTTGAAAAATATTAAACCACTACATAGTGAGTATAAAATACTCATTCAATTCAATATACATCATATCACATTAAGGTTGGATAGTCATTAAGAAAATGAAATAAGCAAATATTGGGAAACAAGTTTTGCACACCAGTTAACATATGAGGAAATATTGAATAGCAACAATAATCTGTATCAAATAAACAGGTCATAAGTATACAAGTCATGTGGAAATAGCAAATAATGGGCCTTAACACATATAACATAATAAATTCACATGTAAATTATATAAGGCAGACCAAGTCTTATGGCTAGGATATTAACCCTTCCCAACTAGGGTTCATGATATTCATTATGCATAATGTCGATGGTATTCATCCACTACCCTGTCGATAAGGTAGCTCTATCAAATCAACATATAATAAGGTAAAAGAAACATTAATTAAGGTGATTAATCAATAGGAACAAATAAAGATTAATATACTCATCACTGATCATATGGTTTACATTTTACTCATTCGGTGTCAATAATCAATCATTTATAAGCAATGGAAGCAATGTTTAAAACAATAATTGAAATGGCAGTCAAGTAAGGGTTGGAGACAAAAGGGGTCAACCAATGTCAGTTACGTTGGCTCAATTGGCTAGCCAATATCACTGACGACAATGGCATTGGCTTGGTAGGCCTACGAAAGATTCATTTTTGGCATTTTGTCGTACACTTGGTGTGCAACTTTCCAACAACATTTTGGTAGGGTTTCGATGGAATTTCAATAATGCCCAATCATCAATCAACAAGCTCACAATGTGGACAATTCAATAAGCAAATCAAATCCAACAAATAACTATACAAAATGGATTAAAATAGGCTTGAAAGACCAAGGAAAATAAAGCAAAATTTGAAACATGGCCTTTTGTATATGGCTTCCATAATTCAAAATATGTCTTTAGGAATGTAATATGATCTATATTAAACTCACCTAAACCTTCAAATTACTTCAATTAAGCTTGTTTCTTCGATTTGATTGAAAAAAGACAAATTTGGCAATCATGTTCATCGTTTGATTCTTCACCAAAACTATCACCAATTTAACTTCCAATGGATACAATTAAACATAATCTAACTTAATTATAGATTATGGAAGCTTAATCTATGGTTTGGTTTCATACATAACCTAATTAGACTTTAGAATTTGGGATCTTCTTCTATTTGAGCACATATATGAAATTGATTGTTAAATTCATCTAATTCACCATCTAAAACTTCTATATAAACCAAAAGGAAGAATAAAACATCAATTTACCTTAAATAAGTGTGGTGGCCAAAATTCCTAAAGGAAGAAGTCTTGAAATTTCCTTGATGCTTTTGGTGAATTTTTTATGGAATTAGGTTTAACTAGGTTTGGAATCAAGTTTTCTATAGGTTTTCTTTAGAAAATAACTTGAAAATGGATTGAGAATTGAGCAAAGTGGTTTAGCCAAAGAGAAGAAAAGAAGAAGATGAAGAAAAATGTTGGGAAATTTGGCTAAGTATGCTATTTATAGGTGAAACTTTTGAAAATTAGGTTTTCCACCCCAAAACTTTTATTAATTATACATTTGCCCCTAAAGTTTTCTGTAACTAATTCTGCAAATTCTATTCAGTTTTAGATATCAAAGTGGGATATGAATAAGCTTTTTTTTAGCTTTAATTTAATATTACACTGCTTTCGAAAAAATTATGAATCCTAGAAAGGTGGTTTCCCAATATGCCCATAAAATTTCACTTATTTACGATTTTGCCATTCTATTGATTTTTCATCATTCTTAACACTTTTTTGTACTTTTTTTATATCATTAACTATCATTATTCCTGATCTCTCATTACTCATGGGTCTGATAAAAATAACTTTAAATTTAATACTAAACTAATTCCTTAAACTGAATATTTATTATCGGTGTTATCAATCTGATACTTAAAAAAGCTGCCTAGAAACTGAAACAAAATTTTAGGGTATTACATTCTATCCACTTAAAATAAATTCATCCTCGAATTTAATATTAATGCATATCTCACTGCTGAAACAAAAATGAATACTTTGCTTGCATATCTCAGTTACTTTCCCACGTGCATTCCTTCATTGACTAGTTTCTCCATAGTACTTTAACCATAGGGATTTCCTTATTGTGTAGTTCTCTAACTTGACGATCAACTATCTTTACCAGTACCTCCTCATAAGTTAAATCTTCATCTATTCCAATGTCTTGCAATTCCAACACATGCAATGGATCAGATACATATTTCTAAAGCATAAATACATGGAACATCGGATGCATGTGACTTAAGTTAGGTGGAAGTGCTAATCGGTAAGCAACATTGCCAATCTTCTCCAATATCTCCAATGGCCCAATGTATCTAGGTGATAGTTTACACCTCTTCCCAAATTTCATCACACCCTTCATAGGTGAAACTTTAAGACATGGTCGCTTTCAATGAAATGCACATATTTCTTCTTTGGATTCGCATAACTTTTCTATCTACTGAACACAATCTTCATTCTTTCTTTAATGATGTGCACTTTTTCTATTGTCTCGTTGATTAATTTAGGGCCTTCTAAATGCTTCTCTCTTGGTTCTACCCAACAAATGGGGGATCAATATTTCCTGCCATATAGTGCTTCATAAGGAGCCATCCCGATCGATGAATGATAACTACTATTATAGGAGAACTCAATCAATGATATATATTGATCTCATTTGCCTTTGAAGTCCAAAACACATAACTGAAGCATGTCTTATAATGTTTGTATGGTACGTTCTGTTTGACCATCCATCTGAGGGTGAAAAGTTGTACTGAAAAGTAGCTGTGTACCTAATGCTTCTTGAAATTTTTGCCAAAATCTCAAAGTAAACTATGTTCCTCTATCTGAAATGATCATCAGCGGCACTCCATAAAGTCGTACAATTTTTTCAATATATAATTGAGCATACTGTGTTGTAATATAGTTGGTTTTCACCTCTGGGAAGTGAGCATATTTTGTCAATCGGTCAACTATTACCTATATAGAATCATATCCCAATAAAGTCCTTGGCAAACCAACCACAAAATCAATGATGACTTGCTCCCATTTCCACTCTGGCAATTTTATTCCCTGTTGTAACACCTTAGCCTAAACCCTAATAGGGACCTTTAGGGAAATTATTTTCCTTTCTTTATGATGTGTTAATATTATATGTGAATGCATGGAATATATATATATGCATGTTATATGACCTAATTTTTAGGCCTAGAGTTG
>CANXYC010206090.1:0-12312 GCA_948193065.1 Aleurites moluccanus | reverse complement strand
GTGTTTAATGGTTGGAATGATTAGTATATGATGTGTATGTGATGAATATATGAATGAATGTTTGAAATGAATTCTTTGGAAAATTATTATGTTTAGGCTGAATGGGGGAAAAGTGAATTGAGAAGTTTGTTTTGATGTTGGCTAGGTTAAAATGTTGTATTGTGATTCATTAGGTGTTTATATAGGTGATTAGATAAAATAACATTGTTATATTGGTGAATAGGTTGAATTATACTTACTTTGATTAAAGTTAAGTTTACTAAGTTCAGGTGTTAGGATGATGTAATGAGTAAAGCTAAGTTTGAATATGTATATAGATGTAAAAGTATAGCAATGTGTGAGTTTAAAAAGGTATTTTAGGTAATTAAAGGTTAGAATGAGAAATTAGCTTAAGTTAGGTATATAGTGTGTTTAATGGTGAATGTATGATGTATTGTATGTATTGGTTGTATTTTGATGTAATTGTTATGTTTTATGTTGGTTTATGGCTTATCAGAGTGTTATGTGTGTTAATAGGAGATCCGTCGGAAACTCCTCCTCGGAGTACGGATCGGCGAGCTGAGTAGAGCTCGGAGGCTGGATTTTGGGAGTAATCTATTTTGATGCTTTTGGTGAGTTCTTTAGCATAATTATGCATGATTTGCATGAATTATAACATTTCATATGTCATATATATTGTATATGCAGTTTGTTAGCCAAAAGCAGCCAAAGTTCCAATTGGCCCGTAAAAACACCTACCGCAAACACTTAAACTGACCTGTAATTCAATTGACTGTAAAATGAAAACCAGAAAGCCAATTGGGCCATCATTTGGCCCAATCATCTAGTCCCGACCTAAGCTTCGAAACGGTACCTCATAGTCTTTCTAATTCCTTTGGTAACCCTGTTAACCAGAAATGACCTAAAAATCTCAAAACGGACCCGTAATATGATAGCCAGTTGCGACAACGCAACTGGGCCCGGCGGGCCAATTTTTGGTAAATCTTAAACTGACTTTATTTCTTCTTATATATGTATATATAATTATTTTATTGCTATATAAAGTGTATATATGCCATATTACTTTTAATTGGAGGCACATTTATATGATATTAGTTCAGGGCTATTTTCGATGGTATAGCGGATAAATCCATCGACTATGTGCACACTGAGTTATGGGACCCCTGCTAGAGAGGGACGATGTATTCTCTAGTCGTAAGGAACATATCCTTATGTGAGTCATTTATTTATGGGACCCCTGCTAGGGAGGGACGTTGTATTCCCTAATGTTATGCACTTTATGATAGTGCTGAGTATTAAAATTTAAAGTGACCCAAATCCTGTGATATCATATATGTGCTACCTATAATTATTTACATGGTTAATATATAATATTATTATTACGGTTATTTCTATTATTAATCATATGCTATAGCTTATTAAATATTTTATATATTATAATGACATAAATATTATTTCAATGCATTCACTGCATCTTTATGCAATTGAACTCACTGAGTATTCTTATACTCATCCTCTCAGTGTTTAATAATTTTCAGGTCTTCGGTGAGGCTCGCATTCCATTGGCAACATCTTCATCTGCCTTGGAAGTGTTGGTTTAGCATGTAATTCTTAACTTCTAAAGAATTTGTAAACAATGTACAGAATAGTTTCCATGGTACTATATATAGATTTTGGGCATGTAGATATAATTATGGTTTGCGTATTTATATAATGTTGTCTGCAATTGGTATTTTGGTTGCTTATATATATATGGTTGAGATGCATGTTGTATATATTTATTGATATTGAGATTGATGATGGAGATCTAGAGGGATCAGGAGTTGGAGATGATTGTGGATATTATTGAAGTGTTGTTTGCTTGTTTTTGATTTTGGGCTTAGTTCTATTATTAGAGGAGATGCTGTCAAATTTTCCTCAGCACTTTTATATTCATTAAGTTGTTTTGTTGGTTGCATATCATATAGATAGTTCATTGGGGTTCTTTGTTGTATTGGTCGCCTATGTATCACCCATACCCTAGGACCGTTGCAACTGCCGGGATGGGTCGTGACAGAAATGAAAAATGAGTAAAGATAAAAGACATATATTTTAGCCAAACAGGGGGACATGTTGAAATAAGACCCCTAATCAACCCTGGATAACATGATAAACATTGAATTGCAGAAAATTATTTTTTAATTTATTTTATTTTATATATATATATATTTTAATTTTCAAAATGACATAAAAAATTAAATCAAACATGGCAAAAAAGTATATCATAAAAATCAAATCAGGCATGGTTTGAAAATTACATTGCAGGAAATTAAATTGCATAAACATTAATCATTCAATACATGACAAAGATTTAAATAGCAGAAAATTTAAAATGCATAAATCTCAATCATTCAATACATGACAAAAATTTAAATGGCAGGAAATTAAAAATGCATGAATTTGAATCATTCAGCGCATGACAGGGAATTAAAATGCATGAATCTTAATCATTCAATACATAATACAAATTTAAATGACAGGGAATTAAAATGCATAAATCTTAATCATTCAATGCATAACAAAAAATAAAAATGCATGAATCTTAATTATTCAATGCATAACAGAAACTGCATGAATCTTAACTATTCAATGCATAACAGAAATTTAAAATGCATGAATCTTAATAATTCAATGCATAACGGAAAATGCATGAATATTAATTATTCAATGCATGACAAAAATTTAAAATGCATGAATCTTAATCATTCAATAAATAATAGAAAATTAAAATACATGAATCTTAATAATTCAATGCATGAAAAATTTAAATGACATCAATTTAGATGAGTTTAAAATAACAAAAATCTGAATAACAAAAATTGAATGGAATGAAAGTAGTTTCATGTGAATCTTACAACCTACTGATATATGAACCATGAGATCAGTTCATCCTACCCCTCTTTAGGAATTTTCTGTATTTGAGCGAATTATGGAGCTTAATATAGAAAATAAGTAAATAAAGAGTTAGATCATGGCCAGGGTTGCTTCTGTAAGGATAATTAACTTACTGAAATACTTACTGAATTGATATATATAGAAGTGTAAAATCCAAACAACTATTAACAATATAAATTTTATCATTGGTGGACCAAAGGAAAAGTCATATGAGCCTGTTCTCATATTAGGGAGACATTCAGACTAGATAAAGAATCAAACTTGAACCCGAGAATATCAAATACTGCCTTAAATCATGATGAATAAGAAAAAAAAATGAGGTAAAGAAAAGTTATGGCGTGAGTATGGTGTTTTCTGGATTTAAGATGTTAACTAATGGTCTTTGTGTACCCCTAAAAATGCAATTCCTCCATTCATGGTATTTACCATTGTACTCCCACTTTGATCTGAAATACATAAATGTCTCCCTGTGCTAGTCTTTAATGCGTAGATACTATCTGTCAAATGCGATTTCTTCCTTCTTCTGAGACTCAGATTAACAAATTAGTAATAATAGAATTGTTCTCAAATATTTGTTGAAATAATGTTTAACAAGTATAGACAAACTAGAAATTGCTGAATTTATTGAAAAACCATGTAGCAATAATGAAGAGTTATCTGAAAATGAATGTTTTTTAAGTAATCTTGAAAACAAAATAAGATAGAAAGGAATAAAGAAGATGATAATGTTTCTCTTGCATGCCAACTTTGTCTAAACTGTAAAATACCATGAATGATTCTTTTCTAGAGCTAAATGATAATTGACTTATGTATCTGTTCGACATACCCGCTTATTTTGTCCTTCCATTGATATTCCTAGTTGCTTTTGTCCCTGTAATCTCCCACAACATATTTGCCCTTGTAATTCCCCACTTAGTTTTCAAAGAAATCTCGTTCCAAGTTTTCATCCCCCCCCCCTTTTTTTTTTGCCAAGAACGCCCTTTTCGGGTTTTCATCCTTGCATCCTTTTATTATTATTTTTTTATATTATTTTTGCCAAGAACGCCCTTTTTGGGTTTTCATTCTTGCTTTTTATATGTATATGTAGAAGAAAGACTCGAAACAGTAGCGAACAATAAAAAATAGTAACAATGAGACAAAAACATCATTCTATTAAATATTAGGCATAATATATTTTTACAGCATCTAAATTTACAGGCCTAAAGACATCCTCTCCATCCATGCTGGTTAAAATAAGGGCTCCTCCTAAGAATGCTTGCTTTACTATATATTGGCCTTTATAATTAGGTGCCCATTTGCCCCTTGGGTCTTCTTGATTTGGTAAAATTTCCTCACAACTAGATCTCTAGGCTGGAACTCTCTTGGGCGAACTTTCTTATTATAAGCATTGGCCATTCTTCTCTGATATAGTTGTCCGTGACAAATAGCATTTAGGCATTTTCCTTCTATCATATTTAACTACTCGTATCGAAGCTGAGCCCATTCTGATTCTTCTAATTCAACTTCCATCAACACTCGTAAAGAAGGGATTTCCACTTCAATAGGAACCACTGCTTTCATTCCATAAACAAGTGAATATGGAGTTTCCCCAGTAGATGTGCGTACTCCAATGTGGTAAGCATGCAAAGAGAAAGGCAACATTTGATGCCAATCCTTGTAAGTGATTACCATCTTCTGAATAATCCTTTTGATATTTTTGTTTGCTGCCTCTATTGCTCCATTCATTTTCAGCCTATATAGACTGGAATTGTGATGCTTAATTTTAAATTGCTAACATAACTTCTAGCTCATGTGCCTGTTTAAATTCTGAGCAGTATCTGTGATCATTTTTTCAGGTAACCCGTGACGACATATTATATCACGTTTCAGGAATCGAGCAACTGCCCCCTGTGTCACATGAGTGAATGAAGCAGCCTCTACCCATTTACTAAAGTAATCAATTACCACAAGAATAAAATGATGCCCATTCGATGCTTTCGGAGTAATGGTCCCTATCACATCCATTCCCCATATTGAAAAGGGCCATTGTGCCACCATATTGTATAAAGCATGAGGAGGAGCATGAATTTTATCCTCGTATATCTAACATTTGTGACACTTTCGGACATAATTGATGCAGTCTGTTTCCATAGTAAGCCAGAAGTATCCTTGTATTTGAATCTGTCTCGCCATCATATGGCCACTAGCATGGGCATTACAATTTCCTTCATGAATTTCAAACATTAAAGACTGTGCTTCCTTTGCGTCCACATAGCGCAGCAACTCACGCTGCGATCCACGTTTATAAAGAACTCTGCCACTTGGAAAGTACTCAAGGACAGCTCGACGAATCCATTTCTTCTCATGTTCATTAGCTCCAAAGGGTATTTCCTATGCAGAGCATACTGCTGAATGTTATAGAACCAAGGATGACCATCCAGTTGCTCTTCGATCACCATACAATAGGCAGGAGTAGATTTGGCCACTATTCATAAAGGCTGCATTATACTGCCCTCTTCAATTTTTGTCAAGGCCGCCAAAGTGGCCAATGCGTTAGCAAATTGATTCTTGTCACTATTCAAATGACTGAAAGTAATTTCTTCAAACTCTTCGAGAAGCTGAGTGAGGTATTTTTGATATGGGATTAACTTGGAATCCCTTGTTTGCTAATCACCATTCACTTGATAAATTATCAAAGCTGAATCTTCGAAAACCTTCAACTTCTTTACTTTCAATTTAACGGTTGCTAGTAATCCACTGACACATGCCTCATATTCTGCAATGTTATTAGTAACCTCAAAACACAATTTCATAGCTACTGGAAACTGCTTCCCATCAAGAGAAATGAGAATTGACCCAATCCCACTTCCAAATAAGTTGACAGCGCCATCAAAGTACATTGTCCATATATCATCTGAATCCAACACTTCCTCCTCAATTGCATTGATGCACTCATTAGGGAACTCAAACTTAAGTGCTTCATATTCATCCAAAGGGTTCTCAGCTAAGAAATCGGTAATGACACTGCCTGTAACTACTTTGCGGGTCATGTACTTAACATCATAAGGAGACAACATGGATTGCCATTTGGCGATTTTTTCGGGTACGTAAGGGCTTTCTAAAACATATTTGATAGGATCCATCTGAGAAATGAGTCAAGTGGTGTTATTCAATATGTATTGCTTTAAACGATGAGCAGTCCATGCCAAAGCACAATAAGTATGCTCAAGAGTCGAATAATGAGTTTCATAAGTTGTGAACTTCTTGCTCAAGTAATAAATGGTTCTTTCTTTCTTACTAGAATCATCATGCTGCCCCAAGACACATCCCATGGAGGTATGTAGAACTGCCGGATATAACATAAAAGGTCGCCCTTATACTGGTGGCACTAAAACAGGAAGATTTTATAGATATGCCTTAATTTTGTCGAAGGCTTTCTGACACTCTGCATCCTAACCTTTGATGTAGTTTTTTCGTAAAAGGCAAAAAATCGGCTCACAGGTGGCAATCAAATTGGAAATGAAACGGGAAATATAATTCAACTTTCCCATAAAACTTTTGACTTCTTTCTCTATTTTTGGGGCCGACATATTTTTAATTGCCTTAATCTTATATGGATCAACTTCAATACCATCTTTGCTAATAACGAAACCCAAAAGCTTCCCTTTTGTAGCTCCAAATACACATTTATTGGGATTAAGGCGCAACTTGTATTTACGAAGCCGTTCAAACACTTTTCAAAGTATAGCTACGTGACTCTCTCCTACTTTGGATTTGATTACCATGTCATCCACATAACACTCAACTTCCTTATTCATCATGTCATAGAATAAAGCCACCATAGTACGTTGGTAAGTTGCTCCGACATTTTTCAAGCCGAAAGGCATTACCCTATAGCAAAATGTGCCCCACTGTGAAATGAAAGTGGTTTTTTCCTTGTCACCCTTATTCATCTTAATCTGACTATAACCAAAGAAACCATCAACATATGAACATCTTTCCTAACCCACTGCATTATCCACTAAAGTGTCTATATGTGGAAGGGGAAAGTCATCCTTCAAATTATAACAATTCAGGTCCCTATAATCAACATATATACATACCCTGCCATCTTTCTTCATTACAGGGACCACATTAGCCGCCCATTCGGGGTATTTTACAACATCTAAGAACCCGGCTTCATACTGCTTCTTTATCTCATCCCTAATTTTCAACTGGATATTAGGAGCCATTTGCCTTAATTTCTGCTTGACTGGTTTAATTCCAGACATGATAGGGATTTTATGGGTAACAATTTCTGGATTGAGACCAGGCATATCATCATAAAACCATGCTAGTAACTCAAGAAATTCCTTAAGCAACCTCAGCACTTCCTCTGTCTCTTCATACCTCACTATTTTCACCTCCCTAACTTCCTCTTTTGTCCCCAAATTAAATGTTTCAACTATATCTCCAACTAGTTCTATAACCATCTCCAATCTGTCAACCAATCTCTCTAACTCCTTTGACACTTCTATCTTATCACCCTCATCTGAAACTTCCTCATTCTTGGTATTTACAGGTCTTTCAAAGTCAGGAACCTTAGTATCAGATGAACATAGTTTCATGATAAGTGGGTCATTCTCCCTTAGCGCAATAAAAGGAAAGAAAACAAATGAGAGATGATACAGTTATTAAATTGGAAATATTTATGGTGACAAAAATTAAAAGATAGCGCATAGAACCATGAAGATGTGAAAAAATGAGAAATTTCCTAAGGAATTCATTAATTATATTGCTAGATAACATAGTAAAAATAAGGAAAAATGACAAGAAATAAAGTAAAGAAACACAAAAAAGTTGGAAATTCAATTATCCAATAATGGATATAACATGAATAACATTGCTCAGAAAATACTTTTGGCAATTCAAAAATCTCCCAATTAATCAATGTATGATCCTTAGTATCTGGAATAATCTACCGATTGATATCACCCTCTATAGCAATAACATTGATTGACAATTTTCCAAACTGCTCCACCTCCTCATCAGTGACCTCCTCTATTACTGGTAGAGCATTAATCATAGTAGTTGGTATCGGAAAAGTCTCACACATGTGAGGAATAAATGCCCTTCGGTCTTCTATAAACATGTTATCTAAATGTTTATCTCTTGCAACAAACCGATGCAACTGAGAGGAGTATCTAGTGTATCCCAAACCTGCTCTATTTTCTACTTTGACTAGTAAAATAGGCTCCACTATGCCTTAAAGTCTGACCCTATAAACCTTTGCCTTGTTGGAACCCTTGTCGACTCATCACTTTAGCAACCATGTTTGATGCATTAGAAAACTCTAAATCAAGAGTCTAGTATGAACTTTCAATTGCTTGTTTTGCAGCTTCAATATAGGGAAAAGACTGTGGTTTGGAAATCAAAATATCCTCCTCACCCTTAACTGTGATCAACTTCCCATCCATCACATACTTAAGCCTTTGATGTAGGGATAAAAGTATGGCTCTAGCAGCGTGAATCCAAGGATGCCCCAACAACATGGTATAGGCTGGCTCAATATTCATTACTTGAAAAGTCACCTGAAAATTACAAGCCCCAATCTGTACTCGTATATCTGTATCTCTCATCACCTCTCTTCGAGTGCCATCGAAGGCTCTTACGACCATTTGACTTGGCCTCAGAGTAGTCATATCCACCGAAAGTCTTACAAGTGTTGAATGAGGTAATACATTAAGAGCTGAGCCATTATCAACCAATACTTTAGCTACTATACACCCTAGACTTTTGACTGTAATATACAAGGCCTTAGTGTGATGAATTCCAGCTGGATCAATTTCATCATCAGAGAAAGATATAAAATTATTGGCTTGGATTTGGCTTACTAGCTTCTCAAACTTCTGCTCTGAAATGTCAGGAGCAACATAGGCCTCATCTAAAACTTTTTGTAAAGCATCTTTGTATGTCTTAGAACTCAGAATCAGAGCTAACAAAGAAATGCGGGTGGGAGATTTCCTTAACTGCTCAACAATATTGTAGTCACTCTGCTTCATTATCTTTAAAAACTCATCTTCATCTTTCTCTTCTTTGAACTCACCAGCAGCAACCTCTTTACACCTCTTTTCCTTCACTTCTTCATTGGTCAGATCAGCTTCATCTAGAATAATCAAGGGCTCTTCAACCTAAGCTTTCCCTTTCTTCAACCTGTCTACATCTTCTGGAGCATAATACCTACCACTCCGAGTGATATAATCAACACTCTGTCCTTTTTCCTCCTGAATCAACTCTAAGTTGGCTAATGGGATGGTGCCTTGTGGCTTGGTAGGAATGGTCGGATCAGGATTTGACATTGGTTGGGCTATTCGAATAATTATGAATGGTGGTCCCACATAAGTCATCCTCAGTTTTTGAAAGGATTGTGTTTAAGGGGACTGCTGTTGGGATTTTAGGTTATGAAAGGAAATAATAAGAGGAGAATAATTGACTGCTCTGGTAGTGCTACTAAAAATAGGCGGTGTATGCATTTGGAAGTTATAATTCCATGGGATAGCATAAGTGTCGATCATTGGATGTTGCACTGGAGCTGTAATTACAGCTATTGGGGGTAGTTGTGTAAGGTGCAGGCTAGAATTAATCTTTTCAAAGGTTTTGGTTATTGGTTGGGAACCCTCAAAGCTAATCACATTAGCATCCTCAACCTGAGACAACCCCCTAGGGTCTTTTGCCTCCACTTCAATAACATTCACTGACCCACTTCCTCCAGTGATGGTATGATTAGGCAAAGGATTAGTACTGATGTTTGGTGATGACCCCTCTCCTTCGATCTTTAGCCACCCATGTCTAATTAAATGTTGAACTTTTGCCTTGAAACCTAGACAGTTTTCTATGGAATGGCCAATAGCATTTGCATGATACTCACATTTAGCATTGGGATTGTACCAGTTGGGATAAGGTGGGTTTACAGGATTCGCAGGTATGGGGACTATTTGGTTAATACTGAAGAGATATCTGAATATATCAGTATAGGACATGGGTAAAGGAGTAAAACCTCTGTTTTGGTTGGTCCTTTGGTTACTAGGGTATTGGTTAGGTCTTGGATAGTAATGGTTTTAAGATGTTTATTGGTATTGGCTTCTAGGCTGGCTTGGCTGTTGTGGGTATGGGTTATAAGGGGGTTGTGAGTAACATAGGGAAACATTAGAGACGTGATTTTTGGATCTAGGAGGATAAGGGGATCTTAAGCGTGGGAAATAATTGGTTGGTCTTGAGTGGTTATAAGAGGGTTGGTAAGGCTGGTTTGTGTTTTGGTAAGGCTGGGTATTGGGAATATTGACCATATGCACCTCTCCATCTTTCTTTTTGCTTCCGTTGGGCCCTTTCCTTCGACTATCAACAGAATGGCTGCTTAATCTACCTTGCTTCCAGCTTGCCTCAATTCTTTCTCCAGCTTGGATCAAGTTAGCAAAATTTGTAGTAGTATTACTAATGAGATACCAATGAAATGGGTCCTTCAGAGTATCCACAAACAAACTGCAAAGCTCATGATCTGTTACTGGGGGATGCACTTCTACTGCTTTCTCTCGCCACCTCTAGGCATACTCCTTAAAAATTTTTGTTTCTTTCAAATACATATTTTGAAGATCTTGTCTGTTCGGAGTAGTATCAATGTTGAAATTGTAGTATTTAAGGAAAGTGTCAGCCATTTCATTCCAAGAATGAATGCGACTTTTATCTAACTGGGTGAACTATCTTGCCGCAGACCCAGTCAAACTCTTGATAAAGAAATGAGTGAACAACTTTTCATCCGGCGTTACTGTAATACCCTATATATATGCATATCTTATTTTTTTGAAATAAATTCTCAGTAAGTGGATTAAAATTATCGAAACAGCTAATGATAATTTTGAAAACTCAGTTAGAGCGAAAACGAAAAAAAATTTTGGATATCGTCGATATCGATATCGCTGACGAAAAATAACAATACGGTCGATGAATGAATTTTTGATTTTGGTAAGAGGGTAAATGATTATGTATATGCATGGGTAAATACAGTAAAAAAGAAAGAGGTAAAAATGTTTAAGAACACTGATAAAGTAAGCGATGGAAAAACCATAAATAAAGGGTACTTCGGGAAATAGTGGAATTTTGGCAGTCTGAGTTTCAGAATGACTTTGAAACTATTTTTATTAATTAATAATAATAAAAATAAGATTTTTTAACATTCACTTTGAATTCCAATTCTCGACGAAATTATCGGAATAAATTATAGAGCGAAAAAGGACCAAAAGCAAATTTTGGAAAGTTGGAGGACCAAAAGAGAAATTTGCCATTTTTGTCTTCCTATATAAGCATGAGTTAGAAATTTTTTTTGCCATTTCTTCTTCTCCCATCCATGAGTTTCTACCTTCCATTTCAATTCAAATTTTTAATGATTTTGTGAAGAAAAGTTGTTGGAAACTTGAATTAAACACCATACAAATAATTATCCACCAAATTCAACCATGAAAATTCAAGGAAATTGAAGAACTCCACCATTGGGAAATTCGACCATTTAGGGTTTTTGGGGTAAGTTGTTTATTTGTTTGATTTTATGGTTTAATTAGGTTGTTTAGATGTTGTTAGGATTGGGTAAATGGTTTAATTGCATCAATTGATGCATTAAATAATTTTGCCCAATTTCCAAATCCTAATTCAAAGTTGTATGAAATGAATTTGTGCATATGAGTTGGGATGTGTAAATTGGCAATAGAATAAATCAATTAGGTATTTATCGGTGTTTAATTGATGTTCATATTATTGTAGAACATTCGGTTGGAGGAAGTTGCCGATTTTGCCTATTGTGAGCAATTGAGGAATTTGGTGGCAAGACAAGTTGGCTAGGTGATTTGGAGTGATAGGTGAGCTTAATATGCATCAAATTATATGCTTAAATTATTAGAATAGAAATTGGAATCCATTTGTGAAAACCCTAAAGTGGCTGAACCACTTTAGGGCAAAATGCCTAATTTTTGTTCTTACTTTTTGGCTTGTTTTTCCATGCCTATTTGATTCAATTGTTGAAGATTATTGAGTTGTGGTTGTTACCTATAAATTACCTTCCATGTGTATGTTTGTTGATAATTGGGGCAATGTCGATATTACACCAAAATCATGCCGAAAAATCCGTAGGCCAACCATTTGAATGCTACCGTCGCAAGCGACAATGTCATGCCAATTGCGTCAACTTTTTGGCTGCAAATGACCAAATTATGTTTGTTCCCACTTTTAGTGGTTAAACCTTTGGTCATCGTTTAATTGATTATTATTGATGTCTTATTGACTTTATGCTCATCCAATTGATTTCTGATGAGTTATTGATATTGCCGATGCCATTATTTTGAAATGGTATCTATTGATGTGTTTATCGCTTTT
>CANXYC010206037.1:0-98051 GCA_948193065.1 Aleurites moluccanus | reverse complement strand
TATTTGTGTGTTTTGTTTTCTTAGGCATAGTCCAAATTTTAGAGGAGGTGCTGTCGAATTTTCTTCAGCATTTTATATTTATTTTGAATGATATTTGTTTGATGCATGCCATATAGATAGTTATAGGGTTCTACGCGGTATTGGTCGCTTATACATCACCCGTACCCTAAGACCGTCACGACTTCCGAGATAGTTCGTGACAATAAGTCAAGTAAAGAATTTGAATATAAGCATCCTCACCACAAGTTTTAAGATTTTATGAATGAAGGAAGATGAGTCTATTGCGGAAATGTATAAAAGATTCACAACTATCGTGAATGAGTTAAAGGGACTTAAAAAGACTTTTACTCAAAAAGAGCTAATCACCAAGCTCTTACAATCCTTGCTGGAGATGTACGATTTCAAGGTGAATGCTATTGAGAAATCCAAAAATTTGGGTTCATTAAAACATTGTTTAGGGTTAACTATATATATATATATATATATATATATATATATATATGTAAAATTATATATAATTAACATTAAATGAATATAATCGTGTATATTTGTATATGTTTCATTATGATTTATGATGTATATTATTTGTGGTTGACATATGGGATTAGAATAACATAGGACCACTCAAGTTTATGATTATAATTATGGATATGGTTATGATATGATGAATTATGACTGGTATACAACGGCTGTTAGCTTGCTCATCACTTAGGACTGCTGCCGGTCAAGTTAATGTTGTATGGCTTAGTCTAGTGATTATTGCGGTCTTATTAATTGGATCTTAAGAGACAATATTTATATTTGGAGAGTCAGATAAGGGATTGATTCCCCAAATTGAGGTATAGGTGGTTCATGCAGACTAATTCTCACTGTTATATGATTATATGATTATCTATCTGTATATATGATGCATAAGCAATCCTTATATTAAAATGATTGTATTGCACCATGCTAGTATATTGGTTAGTATCATTTACTAAGTTGAGGTGCTCATTTTTGTCTCCCTATTTTTTTCAAGTTACAGGTTGAGCCCTTAAAGTAATTATTTTATTGTTGAGTTTTCCTGCCTTTGTTTTCGACAATAATTTTTATAATTGTTATTTGGATATGTATCTTTAATTTATACTATAATGTATTATATACTTTAGAATTATGCAATTACAATATAGCGTATGTATGTGTATTTGTATGTTTCTACCATATATGTTGATCTGAGTATAGCAAAACTTCCTCCTTTTGATGATGAGATTATCTGTTAAGTAAAAACGTGATATTGATACATGTTATTTCTAAGATGATAGCCCTACGAGGCATTTTTATGGTGTTGTATAAATTTTGCTTGACATGTGAGTCATAGCCATAATTATTATGTCAATACAGTTTGATTATTGCAGTATATTGTTGATTAGACATGTCAAGCTAACTATGAATTTTAAAAGCCTTCAACTTTCTCATGCTCTATTGTCAATTATGTATCCTAAGAGTCGAATCGAGACATTGTAATTCTCTCTAAGCATTATAGTATTACTTCCTTTTTAATAGACTCTTTTCATGGTTTGCAAATGTGAAACCCGCTAATTACAGGATCAATTATGCTGAAAATAATAATTGAGGTGTTAAATTGAACCTAAAAATATTTTGAGGACTAAATTGGATATCCAATTAAAACTCAGAAGCCAATTTAGCCTTTAACCTAAAAAGTAATACCCGTGATGCTTTAACCGAGTTAATAAGAAGAAAAAAAAAAAAAAAAAGGCGTGCGCGCCTAATTTAATGATAATGATAATCCTAATAAAAATGTAATATAGGGTGCAAAACAAGGGCTATATGTAGCCAAAATATAAAATGAAATTAAAAAAAGAAATGCTAAAAAAAGAGGTATTGTTTTTAACGTCATAAAGAATGAGACATTAATAATATTTTATTTTGACAATAGAAAGAAATGGGCACTGAAACGTGGAATTAGAGTATGAGTTGGGCCTCAGCCAGTGACGAGGCACATTCATGGGAATTATTCCACATGTATCCCTTCTTGTTTTGTCACCTCGACACCTCTTTTCTGTTTTTCTCTCGTTTTTTGTTTGCAAATATTACATAAATATATTATTTTTTAATTTTTAATTTTATTTTTTATATATATTTAATATATATCATATTTTTAAATGTGTAGTATTTTTAAAAATTTTATTTTCTAAAATATTTTTTATTTTTTTCAATATTTAAAAAAAAAACCCCTTTTTATTTTACCTAAAGCCCATAAAAATCTATTTATTTAATATAAAAAATAGCCATGTTTTTTTTAAATTTCCCGTTTTCCATTGCTTAACATGTTTTGCTTTCCGTTTGCTAAAAAATAATCAAGGAAATAACTAATGAGTTTTTTATTTTATATATAGTATTCAATGAGTTTTAGTTGAGAAAAAAAAAGTCAAATTTTAATAATTTGTTTTTTTTTTTTTCTATTTTTATGCTTAAGTAAAAAAATTTAAAGGCATTTAAGCATAATATTTAGATATAAGTTATAAATTTTAAATTAATTTTGAATATACAAGTTGTATTAATTTATCTTAATTTAATTTTTTTAAATAGACATAGTAAATAAATTTACTTAAATTTTATTTTTTTATAATTATACTTTTTGTCAATTTTATGAGTTCAAACTTAATTGACAAAAAAAAAAATTATAAATTAAAAAATACACAAAATTCAAAATAATTTATCTATTAGGCCTTATAAATAAAAATACATAATTTTTTTTAGTTGTTGACTATTAGTTAAATAATTGAATACATGCAAATTTCCTAATATAATATTTATTATTATTTTTTTATTTATCTTTTATTTTTGTCCTATTATTTTTAGAGCTCGATTGTATTTAAAAATAAATCAATTATACAGTATGATAAAAGTGGATATTAAAATTAAAACTCATGAATAACAAACTTTCTCATTTAGTAAAGTATAGACACTCAATTTAGGCCTTTCATTTTTCAAGATATTCAATTAGATTTAGAATTAATTATGAGATTATATATCCAAAATATTGAAAAAATGAAAAGGGAAAAAAACTGATTGTATGCCGTCTATAAATGACCTTCTGTTATGCCCTTTCCCTAACTGCCTCGATTATAACGCTCCCTCGTCTCGTCCCCTCTTAGTAGCTAATAACTATTTTCAAAATCCACCGTCGTTAGCTCTTCGTAAAGAGAATTTTCACTTTTTCTATTGACGTGGATTAGCATACTGGTCTATTGGATGATATAAATAATGAAGATGTTATTTGATGATGAATAAAATTAATTATCAATTAAATAAGGATACACATATATAAAGGTTTATTTTTTTTTTATAAATAAGTAATGAAATATAATAAATACAAATTATTTTTTTAATTCAAACTCTGTTTCTCTGCCATTTACTTTCAATCTCAATATTCTTTATACATATTACAATTCTTTCCAAAAATTAACTTACTAACTTGAGTATCAGAATTTTCCCATGGAATAACCCCAATGTATTTTTGATATGTTTTACTTCGATTTCAGGTCATAAATTCAGTTCACCAGAGTATTAAATCTCTATTTCAGATATTTGATAAATTATTTCTAATCATTATTCATGTCCAATCTATATATATTGTTATTGATTTCTATTTTATAGATTCAACTGTTATACTTTATGACGCTATTAGACATTCTGCTACTCCATATCCTAACACACAACATGATGATTTATAGAACAACTTTTAACATTGATGTGTTATATATTTTATGTATTTATATATTTAATTATGATTTTATGATTAAATTTAAATTCATTATCATAATTAAATAACAATGCTAAAATTAATATAAAATTAGGTTAATAACTATTTTTCCCTATAGATTAATTTAATTAACTAACTGCCCCATGTTAAAAAATACACTAATCCTCCTGAATATTGACATAATATATGACTACTTTTTTTATCTAATTTTCGTATATTTTTTCATTAGTAAGAGGCAAAAAGACTGAAATATCCTTATAGATTTACATTGATTCCCTTATTTTGAAAATGATTTGCAAGTCTTCCATAATTGCTCTCTCTCTCCCTTGATAGTTACATGCAATCCCTAAACGCAAAGTTCGTTGTTCTACAAAGTTCATAAACCTTAGGGCTTCCAACTCCTCTCTTGAATACTTCCTTAGTTGGTCCCCATTATTGTGACTGCAATTTTGAGCTTCACCCACTTGGTTTAGTTTACTTGTAACTTTTGGACCACTTTCTTTTGTTTGTCATAAGCTCCAAAACATTTTTCCTGTCCTTTCACCTTTTTTGTGACCGTCTAGCTTTCTTTCTATCAGTCTCATTTTTTTTTTCCGTTTATCTCTGCAATCTTTACACCACTATTACGAATTTTAGGAGAAGGATCAACGAAAGATGTGTTAGGAAAATAACCAATTAGAAAGCTTTGAGACATGTTAGGAACACTGTCTTTTAAGTGTTAATGTCTCCACTATCTAAGTTGCTGCAGGATTTTAATGGCAGTACACTTTCAGAATATAATAAAGCAAAACTTGAAATTTACAAGCAGCAAACTTAGAGATTTCCTTTAGTGAATTGTATCAGAAAGAGAAAGGAAAACAGAAAAGAAGAAGTTATTATATCTTAGCCTGCAGAAATCTACTTTTATGGATTTTAAGACACTTTTTCAAACACACACAATGTTTGAATTCAAATGAATAATTGTTTAAAACAGTTTCCTTTGTCTCCATTCAAACAGTCACAATGTTTGAATAATAACTGCTTTCTTTGTCTGATTCTTATCCAAAATATTTGTAATTAATTAAATAAATATTTAAATAATTTCGTAATTAATAAAATGATAATAAGCCAAGTGCCAAGTGTCATCATTAGATTAATTATTAAAGGCTAAATTTTGATTTCCCTCCAATAATTCCCTCTATCTTCCATTTGATTTATTAAGCTCATTTATTCTTTATATACCACTTGAAAATTTCATAAACTTTCAATGTGGGATAAGTATATTCCTTTCTCAAATAGCTTTACACAACCTATATATATAACAAGATGAACTCTCTTGTGTAGAAATCGTAGAGAGAGAAATGGCTCAGAGGCTTTGATCTTTGAGATTTGTAAGCAGAGAGGGAGAGAGAGAAGTGCTCTAATTTTTGAAGGAAGTTGAGAGTTGCCTTTTTTTTTTTTATTATTAAAAGGGCATTTTTATCTTTAAAATAAAGTTTATTATCCTTGTCTGCTATTTTTGCATTGACTGACGGAGAATAAAAGAAAAGTAGATGAAATGACTTAATAGTATAACAAAACAATCGTCAGAGAAAAAATAGTGTATTTTTAAAATATCAGGGAACAATTAGTTAATTAAGTCAATCTACAGGAAAACAAATAATAATTAACCATGTAAAATTTAAAATTTTCATTATTATAAAATTTTCATTGCTAATCGATAATTATAAAATTTATAATTTTAAACATACCAACGAATTAAAGATAAAAATTAATTAATTAATGAGAAAAATAATATTATTTTAATTATCTTTAGTGATGGATTATTTTCACAGTTAATTTAGCGATGAATTAAAAATAGCACCAAACCTAATCCATCAAAAAATAGCAACGAACTCATAAATGTGTTGCTGATTTCATTTGGTCACCAGATTTTCTATGAGGTAAGTAATCCTTTGCTAAATAATATCAGCGACAGATATGTGTTACATAGTGACGGAAAAATCCGTCGCTTACTTGTATTTTTTTATTGTTAAAACTAAATGTGAGACCATTTGATGGTCGATGAGGCTGCTATGGAGCCGATTGGGTCTCACAGGTAATGTGAAAGTAGGGATTTTTTTTTTGTGATTTAATTTTTATGGTGATTTCTGAAATTTAAAAGTTGATGATGGTGATGAGATTTCTTGTGTGCTTGTTTAGTAGAATTTCTTGTTTTAGAGGTTTCGAAGTTCTCGAGAAAGGATGTTGAGATTGAAGATGGTGGTACTTTAGATATAATTTTTTTTTTTTAATAAAAAAGGATGAAAGAATTATACTAAAGTTGAATGACTATTTATTTAGTTTCTTAAAATGAGGGATCATTTTATTAATTAGATTAAATTTTATAGACAAAATAATAATTTAAAAATTGAAAAAATGTAATATTGTAGTATTGAAATTAAATTGAATATTAATTTATAGTTTAAGAAGAAAAGAAAACTAATACTTTTATAGTCATGTTTTGAAGTTTGAACTCTTGAAAAAAATCTAATATTGTAATTTAATGATGGCTTGAAATGTGTATGGCGTGAGGTGTATTATTAATTACTCCCTATTTTGAGAAATTGGTATTAATTAAGAAAGACGATATGGGTACTCTCCAATAAATTTTTGGTACTCTCTTAATAAATTTATTATTTACCTTTTTGTACTTTACAGAGATTTTATAATACTTAACTTACTTTTAATTTTTCTTGACAAGGAAAGAAAAATAAAATAAGGAACAAAAAATAAAGTAAATAATACTGTTCATATATATTTTTTCCAGCTTATTTTTACTTTTCGGTTGCTGCAAGTTCACTTATTAATCAATGTAATGCTTTGAAAGGTGTTTGCTTAGCATACAACTTTGATTGTCCATCTTATCCAGGGCTTATGCATTTGCTGCCATTATTTGCTTATCTGATGGGTTGTCATGATATTGCAATTTCTGAGCTCTGAAAATGGAAATAAAAATTGGTTTCATATATAACAAAAGGGTTAAGTTGGGATTGAAAAGTTATTTTCTCAGTCTCAATATTTTCTCCTTTTTTCCACAAAGTAGAAAAGTGGAATGTAAATTATTTTTTCTGTTTCTTTACGAGGGTGAATTAAGGATAAATTGGGTAATATAAATTTTATGTAAAATACAACAAGATAGAATAGATTAATTAGGCATTAAATTTATTAAGGAGAATGCCAAAAAACTCGCTTCCCTTAATTAATTATAGTGATTAAGACTTGTGAGAATTGCCCAACCAGAAACCAACATGAAGTCAAACCTCATTTAATAATTTGAACAAGCAAACATGTTTAATACGTGCCATATATCTAATAATACACGCATTACTTGATAATAAAGAAGTTAATACAAATTATTTTTGGTCGAAATTATTAATTTTTTTTATATATATTTTAACATTTTTAGTTTATTTATTATTTTAATATTTTTCTACCTTTCTAATTCTTTTATATTTTAATTAATTTTTATATTTTTCAATATATTTTAATAAAAGTATTATTATAAAAATTAAGATAAAATATAGTTTGAATTAGGAAATAAAAAATTAAATTGAATCATATAAAAAATAAATTAGAATGTTATAGTGGATGAAAATAATAATATATTATATTTATTATGATACGGAGATAATAATATATTTTTAAATACATATTGATTTTAATTTAGTAAAAAAGTAATTTATAGTAAATTTTAATTTACATACCTCACAATAAAATTATACATATACTAAGACTATATCCTAATTAGAAATGTGCCATAAGACAATAGGACCAAATAATTTAAAATTTGAATACAAGGTTAAAATTATATGATAAATATATATAATTTTAACTTAATAAAAGAAAAATTAATTTTATAGTAAATTTGATTTATTTGCAAAAGAGAAAAACACTTAAAGAAAATATTGAAAACTTAAACTTGGAGGTGAAGAATTTTACATTCAAACAATACAAAAATATTTATATGAATAATAAGAAAAACAATATGATATACTAAAAGTAATTATTTTTTAAAGGGTAAAATAATTTAATATATTAAATTTTGTATAATTTTTCATAAATATATTAATTATTTCTGAAAAATTTATAATGTTAAAAAAAATTAGGATGAAGTTCAAATGTACTAATTTGTTGGAATTTTGGCTAGCCAAAAGTAATATCTCATACTTACATATTTGTGTTTTAAACATTTTACATGTGTCATCCATACACATTAATAGCATAAATATTTTTCTAATTAATTTGCATAGAAACTATAAGAAATTAGGGGTCCTATTAATTATTACCTATCAAATTAATTAAAAAGAGAAATGACTTTTTATCTTTAGTAGTACAGAGATTTACCATTTCCAACCCATGTTCCTATTGAGCCATTTGAGATATTTTCTCAAATGAATTATTGGTAGATGCTGGCTCAATATCACACAATAAATATTAAAATTACAAAATATATAATTATTAAAAAAATAATTAAATTTATTTTAATATTTTTAATTCATATTTATTATTTTAATTTTCTTAATTTTTATAATTTTGTCACATTCTATATCTCTTAATTATTATTCTTATTTTTAAATATATTTTTTAATGAGAATATAATATATAATTTGGATTAAAAATAAGATAATTAAATTATGATATATTTAAAAAGAAATGAGGATGTTTATTATGAGACTTTTTTATTTTGAGAAACTAGAAATACTTCATTAACTTAAACAACAGAGCCAATGGCCTCACCATACAAAATTTTTGCCTAACATTGAGATGGATTTCCAACCCAATCTACAGGACAAGAATTGTTACAAATTTACAATAACTTTTTGCCACTCAATCTGCTGCTGTATTCACAATTTTAGGAACATAAAAAAATCTAAAGAAACAAAAAATGGCAGCTCTAAAACAATATTATCAACAGCAGTTTCAATTTTCAACCGGTGGTGGCTCATCTGCTTGATTTTTTGCACCACTACCTTACCATCAGATTCAAAAATAACCTTTTCGATACCCAAAGATTTTGCTAACCTGACTGCTACTAACACTGCATAAGCAACTAATCAATTAAATGTTAATTAATGAATGATATATATATATATATAGTAAGATAGTATCATACGTCTACTTTCGGCCCCATAAAACTGTGAAGCATTTTTTTCGTGCTAAGAGTATGGAGCTTTTTTTTTCTCATTCCACTTTATGTATAAAAGCATTTTTCACGATGAAAATGATTAAGAAAGTAATTTTGATTTGATGTGAATGCAAGAAGGGGACCGGTTTGGCCCCATCACTCACACGAATGAATCGAAGAAAATGATCAAGAAACTATTCCTTCTGTTTGATTTGACTGCGGGAATTCACAAATGAATGGGTCTGCATTTCTGGGCATTTGCGCAGTGCATTAATCCGTTTTCCTTCATTCATTCAATTTTTTTTTTTTAATATTTACCTCCAATTTAAAACTGAATTTGAATCTTATAAGTTTTGAAAATAAACAGTAATGGATTTCAAATCTTTTTTTAGGTTCGGTTTAGATAATCTAAAATTGGAGTTAAAATTAAAATTGAAACAAGTAGTGGTTGATAATTATTTAAATTTAAAATTAAAATTTTATTTATAATTTCATAAAATTATAAATAATTTCATATTACATTATTAACTCATAAAAATTATAATTTTATAATTATCACTATCATTCTCTCTTCCATTGTCATCCTAATCTCAACACCACTGCTATCTCCAATATCACCACTGGTGATGATGATCCCATACCTTTAATATTAAAAGCTCGTCGGATCATCATCATCGATGACGATGACTCATCGAACTGTCGCTGTTGGAAATCCATCGAACTAAGCATAAACTCTCTTCAAATTAATCTTCACATTTTAAAGATAGAACAGGCTAGTCATCATTATAAACTGTAGTGGAATTAAACATGAATTTGCCTGCCAAAAACCCAGCTAAATGAAGTGGTAGAAGCTTTCTTGGCCCTTTCTTGAGCTCTTTCCTCTAGCTTTCTAAATTTTGGCGCTGATCCACATACAAAATCTTGAGCTTTACGTCCCTCGCCAGACTTGCCAATTTGTCTACTTTCCATATTTCCACAAGAAATTCCAAAATATCTGCATAATCTTAAGCAGTATAAACTCCAAGACGCTGAGCAACAGCAGAGTAATGATCAAAAAGATTATCTTCTTGACCATCGTACATCAACGGGGCTGCCTTTTTTCTCATCATATCAGCAAATGCCAAGACTGTAGTATTTGGACCAATCTCAAATAGCTTCTCTACAATCTTAACATATGCTGTTTCATGGCGTTTCTCATCTGCAGCAATGGTTCCACATATATGTGCAAGCTTAATTTATGTCTCCCCGTTCATCTGCTAGTTTGGCTGTGTTATCATGGGAGACAAATGTTTCTCTCTCTTGTAATTAACGAAGTGTATAGAAATCCCATATAGGGACTGTTCTCAAATTTAGAATCCCGTATATATAATTGACACCCAAAACAATATCATAAGTAAGCAATTCGACATTACTATTTAAGCTGCTATGAAAACGATTGATCAAGATTCGTTAAACTTAGTTTTTGAAGGAAATTTCAGGTATATACCGAAAAAGAATAGATAAAACAACAACTTAATGGTAGTAAATTGGAAGAGCTACTCAACTCACCATACCTCAACCTATCAAATATTGAATTGTCTTCTCAATCATTTTCATGTCTACTCGTCCAGAGAGGTAAAGATATTTATTAAGAAGGTCACAATGTCTATTCTCTTCAGCAGTCCACGCCCGAGTCCAAATAGCCCAAGGAGAAAGAGAAACACCACTCTCATCTTGAATTCCATCAAGAGTGTTAAGCATTGATTGGTAAGTTGGAACTACTTCTTCTGTGTTCATATCACCAACTAACACTAAAAAATAGTCTGTCAGAAAGTTGTTTTGATCTTTCCCTCAGCTCTTTCACCTTATCATAGAATCCTTCATACGCTGGTTGAGGAAGAAAATCTTGTGGCTGCCAGCATTTCTCAACAGGCTTTAAATGCATAAGCAATTTCTTTTCAGCCCATCCCTCCAAAGATTTGAAAATCTCTACCTTTTCAGGTGGCATGGAATGTGTAGTTTGAAATTGCACTTGTTTGGCCGGGAGATAGGGCCTCTCTAATAAATTATTCACCCCCTCCTTGTTGAAACAGACTATATATAATTGTATTTATAAGCATTCTCAGCAAACTAATAAATGGAAGGAAAGCCAATCCAAGAAATAAAATCTTGAGGATTATAAACATGAGTTAATTGTGTTCATAAGATATGAAAGAAAACCGAAAGAGAGATATGACCCATTTATCAAAGCTAGTAGCTGCAGGTTCTTGGGAGAGAAATAAATGTAGATACAATAATAAAAAGAAAAGCTCAGACATGCAATACAAGAACTGAAGAAGTGCAAGATTAGCTAATAAAGATTTATAATTCCTTAATTGAGAGATGAAAAGAAAAAGAAAAGGGAATTGAAGTAAGAAATTAAAAATCTTGGTATTTTGGTTCGGGAAGGCTAATGGGCATAGATTCAGAATCATTTTTGTTTTTTTGAGTTAAATGTACATATGGAATTAGACAGAAAACTCAAGAAGTGATGAGAGAAGAGAAGAGGAACAGAGGAAAGAAACTTCCTTTAATGAGTATATATTGCCTAACTGAGGAAGGAATCAAGGAAACGTCCTTTAATGAATATATTGCCTACCATTGCAATTTATTTTTTTTGAGGATTTAGCAATTAACATGCCAACTCCCATCTTCAATTACAGTTAATCATGTAATTAAACCTCTTTCTTCATTTTTCAGCTTCAAGGTGCGTTGTACAGTTCAATCCTTTTAAATGCAAATCAGGCCCATTTTCCTTCATCACTTTTATTTTAAGATTTTTCATGATAGTATTGTATACAATTATTATTTTTATGAAATTAAAATTCAAATCTAAATTTATTTGATCGAGTGTCGGCCTATCCAAATAAAATTTAATTGTCATTCAATCAATTGAATGATGGGTTGTAACCATCTTAGTTGGGCCCCAACCCAAAATCACTTCGCCCAAAAGTAATAGAAGAAGAAGAAGAAGAAGTTGGGCTTCTAAATTACTATCGCACTATGAAAAGGCGCCAAAAATAGCAACAAAAATTTCGCATAAAATTTGGAGCCAAAAGCCGCAAAACCCAATCGTTGTCTTTGGCGGGAAAAAAGAAACACATACTTTTCCCCATTTTCACGTTAAAATAATTATTAATTAATTCCCTCTCTCTTTCTTTAATCAAATAATATATATGTATTTTTTATTTAGGAAAAAGAAAGATATTGAAAAAAACTCCATAGCAATTCAGAAAATCAAGTTTGTTGCTTGAGTGGTGTTGAAAAACTCTCAGATCTCTCATTAAACGGTGTCATTTCGTTTTTCTTGCTCTCCTCTTCAAAGATTTCTCTCTTCTTTTTGTATTAGGGTTTTGGTTTTGCAGAATATCAAACAAATGGCGGAGCCGGTGACCATGGTAATCGACGTTGATGCTGACCCCAAAACTAACTGCCAAGACCAGTCCAAGAAAACCCTCAAGCGAAAGCGACCATCTTCAATGATGTTGCTCTGCAACTTGACGATTGACCAGAAGGCAGCTCGAATCGATGCCCTAAACAACGAACTGCAGGGGCTTTTTGGGTATTATAGAGAAGTGATGGATCAGAAAGTGGGATTTGGTTTCGGTTCGGATCTAGGTGGAAATGACTGTAATACGTTGAATGGGATGGTGGGATTGTTGTTGGAGGAGAGCCAATTGGCGCTGTCCAAATTAGTGGAGGAGATCTATGCAAAGTTGGCGAAGGAGAGACTGAAGGACAATGTCATTGTCACCGTAGCGGTAGTGAAGAGTGCGGTGTTGTTTGTGGGGCAGAGAGTGATGTACGGAGTGCCCCATGTCGATGCTGATGTTTTGGAGGATGAGACTGAAGATTGTCTCTGGTGTTGGGAGGTAACCCTTTTTTGTGCATTTCTTGCTATCTTTATTTTTTTGTTGGTTTTTGGTCATTGGGGCTTGCTTTTCTTTCGGTAGATTTTCGATTGCATCCTTTTTTTTTTTAATAACGGGTATCTATTACTTGAGCCTATGATTATTGTTGTTGAATTTTATTAAATTTACATACCAGGTGTACATAATTTATTCTATTACCATTTGTTGCTTGGTTCTTGGTTATAATTGGTCTTTTTGCTTCGAGTTCTAATCCAACTGCGCACACTAAGAAGAAGGGAGAGATGTTTGCAATTGCTACTCCAAGAAAGCCACCACTGAATACTTAAAAATCTTGGGTTCACCAGAATATTCAATCATTCTCCCTACTTTTGTAGTTTCTAGAGTGAGTAACTAATTTATTGTTGTTCTGCAATCCATCATCTTGAATGAGCTTGATTGATTTGATAAGGGGAGTTTTTTTTTTTTTTTTTCATTTTGATATTTACAACTTATTTTTGTCCTTCAGCAACTTACTATAATTAATGCTGGCTGTATCTCTTCTTGATAATCAGTAGGGTGTTTTTTACACTTAATATTGCAGACAAGAGATCTAAAGTTGATGCCAAAATATGTGTGTGGTGCATTAAAAATTCGGCGTGCATGTCGGAAAAAAATCCATGAGAGAATTAATGCTGTTTCTGGTAAGAAAATATTTCCTTAAATTTATCAATGCTTTTAGTTCATTTTATTGCGAGCTTATATATTACTTACCACTAACCATAACATTTTAATTTTATTACTTGTTTACTGAAAAGGGATTCATGACAAAAAAATTTTTTTTTTGACTGTCAGTTTGTGACCAATTTAATGTACTTTCCTGGGAATAAAAATGAAGAGATGTAGGTGGCCAGCTTTTAGTTTAATAGAAGAAAAGACACAAATCATTTTAGTGCACTAGTGAAATAAGATCAATACTTTTAGTTTAATAGAAGAAACTACATGAATCATTTTAGAGCAATAGTGAAATAATATCAATGCATCATTTTTGTAATATTTGAGTGCCTGCCTGCCATGAGCAACTGTTGCCTGATGCCTAGGAGATCAGCAAGGTAGGGCAGTTTGGTGGTCCTGGAAGGTTAAATCTGCTTAAAATGAAGTTATTTTTCTTCCCTCAATGCCTATAAAATTGCCATTGTGTTTCGTGATTAGAGAAAATTATCAATTATGATGCATATTGTACTAGCCTATAAAGCACTGACATTGATATGTTACACGATACGATACAACACTCTGGCATGTTAATTCTAAAAAAATTTAAATTTCGACACGTTGGGACATGTTTAAATATTAAATAATATTTTTAATATATATGTTATATATTATTATTTATATTCATTAATTTAACAAATAAATAAATAAAAGAAATTATATCCATCAATGAATATTGCTATTTTTCGTATTACAATTTAATCCTAATATTTATTATTCATTTAGTTCCTCTTTTTATTGTTTGTATACTAATAATTGATAGATTGTGGTTTTATTTACAAATACTACCATTTGACCGTGTCGGACACGGTCAAATACGCTTGTTGGATTAGTCAAAGTGTCGAAAATCATTGACTACGTGTTGGACACGTGTCGGTGTCCGACATCAACTCTCCAACCAGGAGAGAGTGTCCGTGCTTCATAGGTACTAACAACTAAGCATGCCATTCTTTTTCTTTATTTTCCATTTTATCTTAGCATGTCATCCATTTTCATTTGCTGAATGATGATAAAACTTTATTCCCAACCTACCTCCCCGGCAAAAAAAACAAAAAAAAGAAAAGAAAAAAGAAGTGCAATTCTTGCTGTAATGCACTGGGCATGGTGGTACATTCAATATGATTGACATGTTTGAGTTCATACAGATCTTTTGATTTTTGAGTTTTTATTGGTTATTTCAGCAATGCTGTCTGCATTACAAAAGTCAGATTGTGATCAGAGTTACAAAATTAATTTGATGAGAGCTTCAAAAAAGCTTGATAAAGTGTTGCAAGAGGCAGATATCCGTTTGTTAGTGGCTAGTATGTTACAGAACAATGGTGCAGAGATGTATGTATCTAGAGTGGCTATATTCTAATTTTTTTTTTTAAATGTGTAGTTTTCTTGTTATGGAAATATTTGGTATCACAGGGCTGATAAGGAAGCAAAACGAGAACAGAAATTGCTCACCAAGCAATTGGAGAAAAATAAACGGGAAGTTGAAAAGGAGAAAAAGAGAATGGACATTGAACTTCAAAAGGAAAAGAGGCAAACTGTATGTGCAACTCTCACATTTTTGTTAGTTTATGCATTCTGTCTCACTGGTGTCAAGAATTTGTCACTTGTGCATATGATAATGCTCAGAATTGCCAGAGAAGTAAGAACATTTAATACAGAATGCTGTCATTTTTTATCATTTTCTTTCTTTCAGGGAACAAGTTGGATTAGCAATTCTTAACACTTTTTGTTTAAGATGTTGAACAACAGATGCCTATGAAAACATAAATGCATGTATTTGTTTGTGAATAACTAAATATATATCATCTTCATTTACATATTCATTAAACTAATAGGTTCCTTTTTGCTGGGTTTTTCAATGCATCATCTGTTACAAATATTTATGCTATTTTTTTTTTTAATATTTCAGGAAAAGGAGCAAAGGCAATTGCAGGAGGAAGCAGAAAAGGATGAAAAGCGCCGTGAAAGAGAAGAGTCTGAACTGAGGAGGCAACTAAGAAAGCAGCAAGAGGAAGCTGAGAAAGATCAACGGCGTAGAGAGAAGGAAGAAGCTGAACTGAAAAAGCAAATCGCTATAAAGAAGCAAGCTTCAATAATGGAACGCTTTCTCAAAAGAAGCAAAACTAATCCACCAATATCCCAAAATGATGAGACTTCAACTAAAGCAACTGTATCTGATTTGTCAAGCAAGCAGAGTAAGAGAGTGCCTGAGGCAGTTACTCTAGCGATGGACAGTACTCTGTCATCAAATGATGATATTACAATTGATGGTATTCGCAAGTAGGTTGCACACTACCCAACACATGCTTTTTTCCCTCTTTGTCTTTACCTGCCTAGGCATTGAACGCTTGGATGTGATGATTAAGACTGATGTGCTTTGCAGGTTACACTTATCTTCTTGGCATCATTTAGGTCATACTCTTCGTTCAAATAGAAAACAGCATTGGAGCATACGTCAGAAGCCTAAGACTGAATTATTTAAGGAACTTAAGCTAACTGCTAGCAGAGAACTAGCTCATGATGATGATGAGTTGAGTGTAGAGAAGCTTGTAAGTGGATGGGGAGAACAGTCTTCTGATGATAGATTAAGTGTGACTAGTTTAGAGAGTTCTCTTGATGGTAAAAAGTGGAAAAGGAGGAAGCAATTGCTGCAGTTTGATAAGAGTCACAGACCTGCATTTTATGGTATTTGGCCTAAGAAAAGGTTAACTCTTGTTCACTGAGATTTTATCATGTTCCACAAAGGCTACAATGTAAGCTAGATAAATTTAGGAAAATGCTTGTGTTGGGAAAGTGTAGCCAAATGCACAAATCACCTTTTTTTGGAAGCCCTTGGCACTAAGACAAATTGTTTTCATGCTTAATTATCAAACTGAGTTTATAATGCCTGCTTTTTCAGTCATGTTGTTGGACCACGACATCCTTTCAGGAAGGAACCAGACTTGGATTATGATGTTGACAGTGATGAAGAATGGGAAGAGGTGTGATATTTTCCTATTCAAATTAAAAATTATCACCAGGAAAATGCTCCTTAATGGCATTGTTATTCTACAGGAGGATCCTGGTGAAAGCCTTTCAGATTGTGACAAGGATGATGAAGAACAAAGTTTAGAGGAAGGGTGTTCAAAAGATGATGATGAAGAAGATAGTGAAGATGGCTTTTTTGTACCCGATGGATACCTCTCAGAAAATGAGGTAAGAAAACTATCTTGGGCAATTATGAAGTTTCCTATTGAGATATATCATTGGTTTCCAACTGGTGAAAAACTATTAGCACTTATGCAATGCATTATTACGGTTTTTGTAGTATATAGGCATAACACATCTTGACGTTATTATAGCCATTTTCAGGACTTGTTTATAAAGTTTTTTTGCCTTTTGGATTCAGGGAGTACAAATTGACAGAATGGAAACTGATCTCTCGGTTGAGGCCAAAGGTTCACCTAGTTGCAAGCAAGACTCAGAGAGTGAGGAATTTTGTACATTGCTCCAACAGCAAAAGTATCTGAACAATTTAACAGAGAGTGCGCTTCGGAAAAACCAGCCCTTGATTATATCAAATCTAATGCATGAGATGGTCCCCTCAATAGTGACAGAAGATTTAACAGGTACTTCAAAATTGGAAAAGATGTGTTTGGAAGCTCTTAGAGTGCGTGCTTTCCCTGGTGGGCTGCCTATAGAAATATCAACTGTTTACATACAAGATGAAAATCGAGAAGCTTGCGTTTCAAGTGGCAAGGCCAATAGCACACATATCTCAACTGCGTCAGCTTTACAGGACTTGGATATGCCTATAGTTGTAAGTTAACAATTTGATTATGGGGTTAAGAATGTTAGCCACTGTAGGATTTCTGGGACTACTGGTTTCCAGATTTTTTTTTATAGAATCCCATACTTTCTGACTGAAAACATGGTAACAGGTTTCTACTATTCAGTCTTGCTCACAGAGTATCAATAAAGTGGTAGATTCCTTGCAACAGAAGTTCCCTACTGTTTCAAAGTCTCAATTAAGAAATAAAGTTCGTGAGATATCAGAGTTTGTGGACAATCGTTGGAAGGTAAGTTGCTATTTGGAGATATATGTCATTCCCACAATAAGGATGAGGATCTCTCACTTCATGGCTTTTTTATGGACATTCTTGAATAATATAATTGAATTTATGGATTGAAAGTAAAACTGATTCTAGACATGATCAAATGCACAAACAGAAAATTTCTAAATATTTGTTCTCATACTGCAGGTCAAGAAAGAAGTTCTGGATGAGGTTGGCATATCAATATCACCAGGTAACATTTTTAAAGTCCAGCTGATGCATCAATATAACCAGTTCTTATAAACTGAATCAATCTTGTTTTTCTGTGTACTTATTAAAAGCAGGCAAGGGCAGGGGAAGAATGCAAAATATTTCCACATTTTTCTCAAAGAGGTGCTTGCCCCCATCCGGTAAAAGTATCAATAGCAATGAGACTTCTCTCCAGTCGTCCCTAAAACCTGGTTCTATAGTTGAAAGGCACCCTTAGCATCCTTTTTTGGGTATTGCTTTATTTGCCTAAATCCCATGTCCAATAGTGTATGTAATTACATAAAACCTCTTGTAAGCTCAATGTTAGTAAATTTTATGTAGTTGAATCTAATGCGGTTTTATATATATGAATGTTTAGGTTATCACAAATATAGAAGTTTCCTACATTCAACAATATAATAGAAGAGAGATTCACAAGACATAACTATCAATATCTCAATTTTTATTTATTTATTTTAAGATAAGAGTGAAAATACAATCATACATTGAGTGGTAGGAAATATATAATTTTTATTTATTGCAGCCTCCTTCCTCCAGTGCGATTCTCCCTCTAGCAATTATTGATTTTAAGATAAGAGTGAAAATACAATCATACATTTGAGTGGTAGGAAATATATATAATTTTTATTTATTGCAGCCTCCTTCCTCCAGTGCGGTTCTCTCTCTGGCAATTAAAAAAAACTGCAGCTACAGGCAAACCAAGATTATAAAGCTCAGCAAATTCTCTAGTGTTGAAATTTTGACGCCAACCTGGTGCATACACTGTCTGCCTTCCCAGTTGCCGGAACAATATGAGAACAAATCGGTGAATCCCCACCGATGGCAGTGGGCTCTCATAGCACACTAGCTCTTGCCCTGCAATTAATATATTAATTTTGATATTGTCCAGTCCCATTAACTTGATTCGGATGTAAGCAGAAAAAAAAAACTTTGTTATACATTCTAAACAATGAAATGGAATTGAGTATCAAATTGGCCCTAAGTCGAATGAGGATGATCTATATTTGCAAATTCATTGTCACACTACGTACTGAAAAATATAATGACCATTTAAGTTTTAAAATAAGCCTTTTAAATTTTCCAAACCAATTAATAATGTTAATGGAAAGTACTTATACCAAAGGTTACCCCTGTAGTTCCTGGAATATCAGTCACCAACCTGCAAAAAATCAGCAGATAAACTTAAATGGTTAAGTATTTTAGGCATCATCATAGTACAAGAAAGACCAAAGCTAGAGTTCCAAAAACCTAGTAAATCTGAAAGATACTTTCTTGCGGTCCTCTCTTGTCTCCTTCATTTTTCTATATTGGATGTTATTTAGATGGAAAAATAACTGAGTGCAATTATTTGAGATTCATATTTATTTTGGGAAATATGTGCAGTATTAAATATAATTTTTGGTTTCGATCAATTTAAAAAAAAAAAAAAAAAACCTTAAATAATAGTTGCAATCAATTACTTTAAGTCAGTATAAGATAATAATGATCATAAAATGACAAATGAGGTGATAATTTGGTGGCAATACTGCATCTCCCATCTCTATTTCTATATATACATACATATACTTTTTTTAGTCAGATTTCGTACCACTTTTAATCATTTGCCAATATTCTATTAATCACACTAATTTCCATTGATTTTGTCTCAGCATATATAATTATATTTATGTTATGTGTATATAGTATTATGTAGTGACCAATATATATTTAATGGAGTAGTATTTAAAATTAAAAGGTCTCAGACTTTAATTTTTAGTTTAGTCAAAAATAAATTTTATATGTATATACATATAAATATATTATCGTACTATTGAAGATCATATTTTAAGTTTGTTTAATCCAAAAATAAAAATAAAATAAAATGGGTTTACGAAACCTCAAAATTCTAAAGAAAATCTACATACCAATGCAAGTATTCTCTGAGATTTGGATCGCTTGGGCTAGGAGCGTCTGGGTCCACCATAACCTGCAAATTTTATATAAAGGGAATAGAATAAATAAAAACACCAAATTAATGTGTATATATATATATATGTATAAAGAAGAAGAAGAAGAAGAAGAAGAAATACCAAAGTATAGAAAGTCCTTAAATCATCACCACCAATCTCAACTCTAGGTTGGTTGACAACTTGAGAAGGTTTGAACTCACAACCATTAGTAACCTCTCTCTGAGTGTAACTAACATGAAGAGGGACAGACCTTTGAAAAGGGTCCAATACATCCCCTATTACACGACTAACTACAAGTGGTTCTCTATCTCTAGGCATTTTTTCCACTGTGTTTGTGTTTGTTGTGGCCTAGAATTCTTTGAGATACATTACCTGCTTATATACTGTTCTCAGGGATCCACCTTTTTCTTCTTTCCCCATCAATAGAATTCCTCACCTTTTTCCGTACATTTCCCCTGTTATTTTCAATTTCAATACATACTATGCATTGTCTAGTTCACAAGAGAGAAATTAATGTCAAAAATATTATTCCTTTTTTTTTATTTTTATTTATCGTTTAACATTTTATATATATATTTAAAAATTTATTAATTACATTTAAAATAATTTATTATTTAAATTTAAAATCACTTATTTAATTTTATATCTTTAATCTTATCTTAAATTAAATTATTATATTCTAATTAAATATTATAAAAAAAAAATATAAAAAAATAAATATTATTTTATTTACGAGTATATGAAATGCAGTGAATAATTACTGTGTTATTACTACAATCAATATTATTACCCTTGGACTTGTTCGAAAATATGACTTGATATTGACTAACGCGAAAATTGGTCTATAATACTCCTAATCAACTGATAAAAAAAAAAAAATAATAATTCACATATAAAATTATGTTATTACCTCGAATTAAAATTTATTTTAATTATTTTTCTAACACATTATATTGCCATGTACGTATGCAATATATACAGTTCAAAGAAGAGTGATGCTTTTTGTATTTCTATGAAAGTATTTGGATATATTTAAAATAGATATGGAGAAACGTTTTGAAATTTAAAAAAAATAAATGATTTTTAAATATTTAGATAATTAATTCAAAATATCATTTTGAAATTTAAAAATAAGAATAAAAATTAAACATGATAATTTTTTTTGAAGCAATATTTTTAAAATTTTATTTCAAAATAGAGTTTTTATCTAAACATTTTCTATAAATAAATTTCAAAAAATTTTAATTCTCTTATATTGTTTACATTTTTCGAGTTTTTGATATTTAAATAATTATATTTATTTAAAAAAAAAATGAAGATCGATTTGTGATTGAACAACTATCGGGTAAAATATATTTCATTTTAATATTATATCAATAATATTTGACAATAATAATAGAAATTTAAGCTATTTTAATATTTCTTAATATATATTTTTACTTTTCAATTAAAATATACCTAAATGAAAATTTATGGGTTCGATGATAAAAAAAATAAGAGTTGGAGAGGGAATAAAACGTGAAGAATATATATTAGGCTTAATCTGTAAATCTCAACAATTAATATATACTAGTTGCGGGCCCAAATTTTGTGTGGTTTTACTTATATATTTTTTATTTGATTGTGTTTTCTTAAAATATTTTAACATATATAAATTATTATTATAAATTCTATTTAAATTTAAATATTATTTTTGATAATTTTAAATATTAATATAAAATATATATATATGTTTAAAGTTTATTATATATGAGCTCGCTAATTTGTCTTTAATCTCTCGTCAATATACTACAAATAATTGGTGCCACTATTTAGCGTGATGGATAATGATTCATTGCAAATTTTCTCGTAAATTCGTTAATATTTTGCAGTTAATCCCTCGTTAGGGTAATTTGTACCAATTGTTTTTGACTTATAGAGATCGTTTAAGTATGGTCATTTTTTTTAATGATAGTCATTGAACGATTTAAAAAATTTTATTAAAATTTTTAAACATCTTTCTAGTGCAAAATGCTGATATGGCCGGCAATGAATGTTGACTCACCACCAAGTATGTCAGATAAGCTTACCACATGGAAAATTTCGCCATGTTATTGCCAACTCAGCTACTTCCACTACTTTAAATGCCGTTTACTTTTTTCCTTCGATTCTGATGAAATTTATTTCGATTAAGTAGAACAAATTGAAATGTCTTACCCTGTGAAACAATAAAGATAAATTTTTTAGAGAACTGTCGTCGAATAAGCTACTCAAAGCAAACTTTTCTCTCTACACCCAAAAACATGCAGTCCAAAATATAAATAAAAAATTGAGTTTGAAACCTTTGCCTCTCTCCAATCGATCCTATCTCTAATTGCTGAAGTTTGTTAAGGTCAAAACTCCATAAATCTTTAAATCTTAATCTCACACTCGACACTTTAGTTTTTCAATCTTCCTTTTGCAACCAATTTCATCTGCAATTGGTGCTCACTTTTTAATTCAATATATCTTTCTCAACTTCAATTTTATATTATTTCAAGTTTTCAAATTTTTAATTCTCTCTAAATTTTTTTAAGCCGAGTGGGGGTGATAGATAGTTTTAATCGTTGCCATTATTTACTTTTACGGTTCCTGCAGTTACGAGCAATCAACTTTGGTGAACTTAGGGTTTTGATTTGTTATATGTTCGAATCAGTTTGGTTTGATTTCAGGATTTCATATAAGCTTAACGATTGAGTTTGATCTCTAGGGTTTTGGCTTTTTCGCAAAGATGAGATTTGAGTTTGCATTGTATGATTTATGGGCGGGTAAATTTTGGGTCGTTTGGAAATAGAAATAACTGTATTATTGTTGCTAATTGAGGTTTTCGCCATTCTGTGCATTACTGTTTGTATTTGAGATATATCGAGCTTGACAATTGATTTATACTGAATTGATATATGAGTGCGTGATTTGGTGCTTATTTGGAGGCCAGTATAACAACACTTTTTTATCACCAGTCTTGTAAGTGTTCAAGGGCTTAGGAGGATTTGAGAGTGTTGAAATGAAGAATCGATTTGAATGTTTGGGATTTATGTTTTGTTTTGGAAAAATGAAATTACCGTTTAAAGAAAAGCAGAGGAAGTTAGTGGAGGTGGCTGAATTGGCAATGACGTGAAATTTTCTACGTAGCGGGCTTATCTGGCATAATTGCTGGTGAGTCAACATCCATTGTCCACCAAGTCAACATTTTTCGCCGAAGGTATGCCTAAAAACTTTAATAAAATTTTTAAAATTATTCAGTAACTATCGTTATGAAAAAAAAAAAAAAATCAAAGTGACCATAATAAAATGACCCCTATAGTTTAATGACCACTAATACAAATTACCCACCCTTGTTAACTTTTCCTTTGATTTTATTTTTTTAAATACCTATATATGATAAGTCTTTGCAAAGCAGTCGCTAAAATATATTGCTATTTTATTGTACAAATTTCTATTTTATTCATATAACAAAAAGTCTCATGCACTTAATTTGCATTATCAGCGGAGGACACCATTAGACAAAATTAATTAATGGGCTTCAACTTCAACCAACAAATCTATCTATCTATCTATATATTAAAAATGTTTATCATCATATACCAAGAATATAAATTTTGATTATATATATATATATGATAGGGATTTGATTTGTCATTGGTTTTCTAAAGTTTTGGACTCTCTTTTAACATTATGGTGTATTTTATGTTGGTTCCTTCGTGATATTGATTGGGAAACTTATGCCTGTCGGTGTGTAGTGTAAATTTTGGAATCATATCTCATTTGTAACAAAAACAAATAATAATTATGATAAAAAGAGTGTGTGCACATGACATTCTTGATAATCAGATAGATGGTTACTTTCCTATGTTGTTTATAATTGAGTGTGCATGTATTATTCATATGGACCAGCCGCGTACGAACCATTCTAATTTGTTTTCTTTCTCTGTTTTTTTGCTAGGCGGTTTCAGATCATATGGCCACTCAATAATCATCACAACAAATATCTCAACTCTCAAATTTATATTTTATGTGCTAATTTGTTGATTGTTTATTAAAAGTTACGAAAACATCATTGATGTCTAAGGGGGTGTATTAGAGGAGGAAAATTAAATAGGTTGATAGATTTAAAAAGTGAAAGATATTTAGTAATTATTTTTAAAGATTTCATAAAAATTAAGGGTTATTTAATGATGATTATTAAAAATTTTAAAAGGATTTATAAAAACTACGTGATATTTAATTATAATTTTTATAAAGTCTATAAAATTAAAAAAATATTTAAAAAGTAATTAACTTTTATAAATAATAGATTTTTATATACTTTTATGATTTTTTATGTAATAATATAAATAAAAAAAACATTTCACTTTCTCTTAAAATTTCAGCGACTTCATTAATTCAATCGCAAACTAAAATCTTTTACTTTTTTTTTCCTTTTTTTTTTACTCCTAAATTAAACCCATCTTTCAGACCAGAGTCAGAGAAAAAAAAATTCACAAAACCCACTCATTTCCTTTGAGTATCTCCTTAGTCTCTTCATTTTTTTTTTCTTTTTAATTTCATATCCTACATACATAAAGTTAATCTTTTTTTAGTTAAATAATTAAAATTGATTCGAATTGCATTTCTCAGCTCTCTCTCTTCAATTTCCATCAATTCATTCTGAAAAATAAGGAAAACAAAATATATTTCCTGATTTCTTGATTTCTTTTTTCATTAATTAAGCAAGAATGCTCCTAATCACTCATTTTTGTTGATGACATTGGAGTTGTTGTGACAGTACTTGCTGTCACTTAAAATATAATTTTTATTTTTGTGCTTTTGAATGTAATTTATATCAGAAAATACTAGTTTGTGGTAAAACTTAAATTAAGGAAAAAGAATGGAGACAAAATTCCAAATTTTTTAGAGATTAGCCTTGATTAATGTAATTTTTATCTATAAATATAAATGAAAAGAACACAGAGCATTAAGCTCTTGCATTTTTACTTTTCTTTCTTTACATTTGATATCAGTGGTATCAGGGCCTTCTCTAATCTCAGAGGGGCAAAATTTGAGATAAAAAGGTCAGGAGCCTTTCTAGCCAAAACAAATATCTACTCAAATATTCTCAAATAGTTTTGTTAGTGCAACACCTCCCGTGTTTATAGAAGAAAATTATCATATGTGGGCTGTGAAAATGAAAGCTTACTTGAGAGCTTATGATCTGTGGTAGGCGGTTGAATCTGAGAGGAATGAACTTGAACTACCGGAAAATTCTACCTTGTTATAGATCAAGCCCCGTGCAAATGAGAAGACTAAAAAATATAAAGCTTTGTCAATTATTCATTATGCTATGAATGAATCTATCTCCTCAAGAATTATGGCTTGTGATATAGCTAATGAAGCTTGGGATAAGATTAAATTAGAGTTTCAAGGGAACCAAAAGACACAACAAATACAAATTCTAAATTTGAGAAGATAATTTAAACTTCTCAGAATGAAGGATTCAAAATTGATAAAGGAATATGTTAACAGAGTAATGAAGGTTGTCGACCATATTAGATTGCTTGGGGAGACTCTCTCTAAACAAAGAACTGTGAAGAAAGTTCTTGTGAGCTTGCCAAAGAAGTTTAAACATAAGATTTCCTTCTTGGAAGATTCATTGGATATTTTCCAGCTCATTTTAACTGAGCTTTCAAACTCTTTGCAAGTAGTGGAGCAGAGAAGGAACTTTAGGCAACAAGAAGCTATTGAAGGTGCTCTTGTAGCAAGCCAAAAAGGGAGATCCCAATTAGGAGAAGGACAAAGCAAACAAGCTGGAAATAAGCAAGATAAAGAGAAGAAAGAAACACAAGAAAACAAAAGTGGAAAGAAGGGGAAGTACAAATCTTATAAACACTGCAATAAAAAGGGGCATTCACCAAATTGGAGTTAGTTTAGGCCTGGTGTACAATGTAGGGCCCGCAAACAATTTGGGCATGTAGAGAAGGTTTGCAAGAATAATTTTGATCAATAAAAGAAAATTTTGGCTCAAACAGTAGAAGAGGAGCATCAACTAGATGAGAAAATGTTTGTAGCAATCTGTTATGAAGCAAGATGTAATCCTCGTGCTTAGATGATAGATAATGGGTGTACAAACCACATGATAATAAATGCAAATATCTTTAAATAGCTTGACAAAGGATACTCTTTAAGAGTTTAAATTGGAAATGGAGAGTACGTGTAATTCAAATCCAGAGGTACAGTTGTTGTAGGAACTCCATTTGGTACAAAACTTATTGTAGATGTGTTGTATGTGCCTGAAATAGATTGCAATTTGATAAGTGTTGGGCAATTGCTTGAAAAGAATTACATGTTGTTATTAAAAAATATGTTATGTATCATTTTTAATCCAGATAGTATTGAGTTTATGATTGTTAAAAAGAAGCATAAAAGTTTTTCCTTGGATTGGAAACAACCAAACTCATGTGCCTTTATTAGCCTAGTTGATGAAACCTCACTTTGGCACAAAAGATTTGGCCATTTTAATGTTTTTTCATTAAAACTTATGCATAATCAGCAAATGGTTGTTGATTTGCCTGCCATAAGTAATAAAAAAGATGTGTGTGAAGTTTATCAGTTAGGAAAACAAGCTAGGCTGCCTTTTTTCAAAACTCAGACATGGAGAGCAATTGAGAAATTAGAGCTCATCCATACTGATGTCTGTAGGCCATTGAGTATGCCTTCATTGAATAACAATAAGTACTTTCTATTGTTTATAGATGATTGTACGAGGATGACATGGATTTATTTCATGAAATAAAAATCTGAAACTTCTTATCTATTTCAAAACTTTAAAAGATTGGTGGAGAATGAATGTGGTTGTAGAATTAAAGCCATAAGGAGTGATAATGGAGTTGAATATAGCTGTGAGCAGTTTGCAAAAGTGTGCAATGAAGCTGGAATCAAGCATCAATTCACAGTTCCTTATACCCTTCAGCAAAATGGGGTGAGTGAAAGGAAGAATAAGACAATAATGGAGATGACAAGGTGTCTCATGGCAGAGAGAAATTTGCCCAAAGTTTTTTGGGCTAAAGCTGTAAATACAATAATATATTTGTTTAATAGGCTCCCCACAAGAACCTTAATACATCAAACTCCTTATGAAGCTTGGCATGGAGTGAAACTACAAGTCAATCACCTAAAAATATTTGGAAGCATATGTTATGTTCATGTTCCAAATGTAAAAAGGACCAAGTTGAGTGAAAAGACAGATGTAGGAATTTTGGTAGGTTATAGTAGCAATGCCAAAGCCTATAGAGTTTATAGTTTGAAATGACTAATTTTGGCGAGATGTCATTCTTCCTTAGCATGGAAGTGATCCAATCATAAAATGGAATCTTCATATGCTAAGGGAAGTATGCAAATGAAGTATTAAAGAAGTTTTGGGATACAAAATTGTAAGCCTGCAAACACTCCATTGTCTCAAAATAAAAAACTTTAAAAAGAAGATGGGATAGATTTTATTGATGCTGGAATGTATAGGAGTTTGGTTGGTTGTTTGTCATACTTGACAGCCACAAAACCTGACATCATGTTTACAATTAGCATGTTGTCAAGGTTCATGCACACTCTAACTCAAAAGCATTACCAAACAGCAAAAAGGGTACTTAGGTATATAAAAAGAACAACAGATTATGGAGTGAGGTATAAAAGGGAAGAAAACATTAAATTAGTTGGTTATGTTAATAGTGATTGGGGTGGATCAGTTGATGACATGAAAAACACCAATGGATATGTTTTTTCTACTGAGATAGGAATAGTGTGTTGAAATTCAGGGAAGCAAGAAATTGTAACTCAGTCAACAACAAAAGCAGAGTATATAGTTATTGTTGCTGCTGTTAACCAATGCATTTGGCTTAGAAAAATTATGCAAGATTTGAAGCTTGAACAAGTGGAAGCCACTAAAATTTGTTGTGACAATCAATCAACAGTAGCTATAGTCAAAAACCCTGTCTTTCATGGTATAACTAAACATATCAAGATCAAATTTCACTTACTTAGAGAAGCATAATAAAATGGAGAGGTGAAAATGGTATATTGTAGCTCTGAAAAATAGATAGCTGACATTCTAACCAAAGCTCTACCAAAAGGAAGGTTCAAAAGGCTAATTGAGAAGCTAGGAATTCACAGCAAGTCTGTCAAGAAGGAGTGTTGATGGCATTGGAGCGGCTGTGATAGTACTTGCTGTCACTTTAAATATCAATTTTATTTTTGTGCTTTTTGAATGTAATTAATGTCAGAAAATATTAATTTATGGTGAAACTTAAATTAAGGAAAAAGAATAGAGACAAAATTCTAGATTTTTTAGAAATTAGCTTTGATTAATATATTTGTTTTTTCTATAAATATAAATGAAAAGAAAACAGAGTATTAAACTCCTGTATTTTTACCTTTCTTTCTTCGCATTTGATATCAATTTTATCACATAATGAGTAGTTGATGAGATGTAATAAAGAAATTGAGAATAGGATGAGAGGACACGGGAGAAGAGGGGCATATAGAAGTAGTCAACATCCAATCTATGCGATGTGAAAAGGATACATAAAAGAATTGAATAGAGCAACAATAAAAGTAGGAGAAAGTGTATTGTTTTTACGTTCTAAAAATGAGAATAACACCACAAATACAAAGTCAAGTGGGTGTGGATGTTTTGGGTCCATTATTCCATCAAAAGATCAGAAGTGAGAATCTGAATTTATCGTTGTTTTTATTATTATAAATGACAGTCATCTTCCACGGTAACAACAAATGTTTTACAGGGAGAACCTTCCATATATATAAATTTTTTTAGCTTTAAAGCCCATTATTTTTCCTTTTTTTTTTTTTTTTTTTTTTTTTTTTCTTTTATTTCACACTCACTCCCAATTTTAACTTTGATTTCAATCCTTTAATCATCTGTTTTGCTTTGCAAATTTAATAGTGGGGACTGGGGTATATATTTCCCATGCCCACTCCTCCAGATAATTTACTATAGAATCTTTGAATTCAAAGCACCTTTCTTCATTATTTTTCTGTCCTTTTCATATGTAATATACTAGTTGGATCACTCCACTTCCAACTTTTTTATTTTTTATTTTTTATATTATTATAAATTTTAATAATAAATTTTCTCTTATAAATTTATTTCTTTCTCTTTAATTTTATTATTATAAATTGACTTAATAGACAATTTTACTTAATTTCCTTTCTTTATATATATATATATATATATATATACATTAATTATACTCTAGTTTAAAATTTTATCAGTTTCTATAGCACCTAAGTAATAGTTAAAATAAATTAATATTAATGAGAGGGGAAATTTTGATAAAATTATTTTTAAATTTAATATTTTTGTTCCTAATTTTGTTAACATTTTCATACTGCAACTCTTTGTTATCTGTTTATATTATATATTAGTACACAAAATTCTATAACATAGTCTTTAAATTATTATATTATAAAATACTTTTATCTCTTAAAACCACTTATCTATATACCTATGCAACATCAACACAAGATTTAGTTAAAGGATTCAAATTGGTAGTTTTATAATAATATTAACAATGTGTAAAGAATGGTAACTTATTTAAAATGTTTGTTCTAAATAAAATTTAAATAGTAAATATGATTTTTATTATGTCATTGATTATAATTGAAACTTAAAAAGGGCAAAAATGAAATAATAATTTTAAAGTTGAAAGTTATTCTATAATATAGTATAACATAATGAATAAAATAAGAAAATACAAATTTGTAATATTTAATAATAAAAGAAAGAATAATATATAAGTTTGTAAATTATAAAGAAAGAAAAGGTAAAATGAAAAATAGAAAAGGAATTAAATAGCAAAAATATAAATATATAAAAGGTAGTAAAGTTAAATGGCTAATATACTATTTTTGGTGAATAGTAAAAGACATAATTTTTTTTTAAAAAAAAAATAGGTATCTAAATATAGATATTTTTGGCTCTTATTAATAAATTTTATTAATTAAATTATATTTTTGATTACTTATGGTAAATTTTCAATTTTGATTTTGAATACAATGCTAATGAATTTATTAAATTATGGTAAATTTATATATATATATATATATATATTTTTAAATGAGATATAATTTTAAGAAGATGTACAGTTCGAGATAGATTTGTTTTATAGAATTTTATTTATTTATTTTTTCATAGCGTTTTATTTGTTTCAATTTTGATTTTTTTGGGTACAATTACAACAACTTTTAAAATTAAGCAAAATTATATATATATATATATATATATATATATATATTTAAAAAAAAGAGTATAATTATAAAAAGATATAAAATTTGGGGGTAATTTATTCAATATGCCTTTTTATTTAAATAAGAACAAATTACTTTTTTTCAATTTTGATTTTTTAGTACAATTGTAATGAATTTTTAAATTGGAGAAATTTATCTATTTTTAAAATGGATTATAATTGGAAAAAAAAAAAAAAAATTTGGGGTAGATTTATTTAATATAATTTTATTTTTCTTTTCAATTTTGACTTTTGGAGTATAATGACAATAATTTTTCAAATAGAGATAAAATTATTTATTTTTTAAAAATATGATATAATTACAAAAAGACATAAAGTTTGGAGTAGATTTATTCAATAACCCTTATTATTATTATTATGATTTTTCTAATGAGTGCCGTAAAGTATTTGTTAAAAAAAATTATTTAGATAGATTTAAATAAATAAATTAAGTTAACCTGTAATTTGAGATTTTAGACTCATTAACTGTGTAGTTATAATTATTTATATATGTCAAGGTATATTATAGCTCCACAAGTATTTGCATTATAATTTAAGCTAGCACATATTTGAAATTATTTTTATTAGAAAAATTTGATAAAATCTCAAAAAATATTAGTATAATTATTTATGTCTGTGATTCAGATGTTAAAATATATACATATATATATATATTTTTATCCAGAGATAACATTTAGTAAAGTTTCAAGATCTCAATCTTAATAAATTGGACTAAAACATTATTAGTTAAAAAAAAAAAATAACACTTTATATATATTATTTATTGTAGATGCAAAAGCCAGTTAACAATGAAATGATGTATATCAGAGGCACAGGTAGAATGAGATTGATATTGATATTGACAGAATAAACTCACAAGTGATCGATGTGGGTATATATAAAGCAAGAAGACAAAGAGAAAAGAATAAAGGAATAGTAAAACAAAACTGAAATCTGTGAATTTTTTAAAAGAACTGAATATAATCACTTTTAATTGTTGTCTGTCTATCTACATATATACAATTAGAATACTCTTATCGTTTTTCACCTTTCTGTAATTTCGTACCTTACTCCTCCTAGTACAGAATAATATAAAGTAAATGAGAATTTCAAAGAAAATAAAGTTGTTTGGCTGTGAATTCTCAGTTTTTTTTTTTTTCTCTTACCAATGGATTTTACAAGTGACACGTAAATCAATATTCTTTGAAAATACTTGAAGATGAAAAAATTATATTAGAATATTTTAATTATTATTTTTTTTTATCGTATAATAAATTTTTTAATTATAAAATATATGATTATTATTAAAGAATGCATGTTTTCATTTAATATCAAAAATTTTCTGGTATTTAAGTTTAAGGAATTCGTTATTTAATTTATAAAATAAATTATAAGCTTTATATTAAACATTACAATATAAGTTTGAAATTAGACATACCACGACAGTATTTGACAAGAGTCAAACCAAAAATCATTAAAGAAACAAATATACAATGCTATTTTTAAGTCCTTCAAAGATTTTTGGTTTCACTCTTGTCAAAAACATGTTTCCATATAATCAATGAATATTTTCTAGTATTTAACTTAAAAAAAATGTGTCCAATTTCTTTGTAATTAAAAAACATTAAGAAAAGTAAAATAAATAAGTTTAATATTTCATATATATATATATATATATATACACACTATAAATTTGTTTGCTTTATTAAGAAACATTAGAAATTACATTGAAATTAGACCTATCTTTGTACTTAGATGCTAGAAAATCTCCATGGCAAATTTTACAAATTCATGGTTACCTTTTAGAAGGAAGACAGATATATAATACTATTTTTTATTCATTTTAGGAAGTATGGTATGATTTATAAAATTGTAACTTCTACTAGGATGGAAATCAAACTGACCAAAAATCGATCAAACCAAACTGAAATTGATGGTTTTATAATTTATTTAATTTAGTTTGATTTGAAAAATAGAGTAAACTGAAAGTTCGATTTGATTTACAGTTTGAACATTTTTTTTCGGTTTAATTTGTAATTTAAATATTTTTTTTCGATTTTAAATCGAATCAAACCGAAGTTATATATATATTTTTTTTTATTATTATAATTAAATATATTTGATTTTATTTTATATACAACTATATATTTTTTTAACCTAATATTAATTTAAAATTTAAAAAAAAGATCATCCATGAAAATTAATTGAACATAAATAAATAAAAGTATGATTCTTGAGAAAAAAAATACAAATTTTGAGTGTGCTAATTAATAGAATAGACAAGTTTTGAATTATACTATATTGAATTATTTTTGAAATTTTTTATTATCGATATTTTATTGGTGTTTTTTCACAAATCTATAATAAAATAATAACAATTTATAATAAAAAAACTCTGATTTGAAACCGACAAATCAAAATTATTCATTTTTTAATAATAATCTAACTTAATTGAATTGAGTTTGAATATTAATTCAAGTTGAGCTCAAGTTTCAAAATGAAAACTTGAATATTGAGATCGAGTCGAATTTCTAACTTCTAGTTTTTTAATTAAGTCGAGCTCGAGTTTATCATTGTTCGACTTGATTCGACTTAGTTACACCCCTAATTACAATATTTACTCATTTATAAATATATATGTGTATGAACTTATAAATTTCAATATAAATTTTAACTTATTATTAAGTAAGTAAATTTTTTATACAAATAAATTTCAATTCTTGTCTACCTATAACTATGTAAATGGGCTCATGAATTTTAATAGCTGCAACATGCAGCTCCCTTGTAAGATTATGATGAAAAATACAATGATTTTGCATATATATAAACTATCGAATAATTAAGGAGTGAGCAACATAAAACTACAAGAACTTGTTTTTATGCTGATTTATTTAAATATCAACACATGAATTACGGGTATATATACATGAAAGAAACAGACAAAACCAATATAAATTAGAAAGAAATAAAAGGTAAGGTATTTAAGTTAGCAACATAGTACAAGTAGGACCCAAACTAGTATCCCGTAATCCTAATAAATTCCAAAGTTACTTTTTAAATTCTTTGCGGTCCTATCCTTAGCACTCTCATTTTGTTCTTTCTTTTGACGATAATAGATTCCATGTGGAAAAAAGCATCACCTTGTTCTTTCTTTTGAGGGAAACAGATTCCATATTGCAAAAAGTATGAGTGTAACAGACACTACGACATGCACGTATTGCTACGCAAATTGTAGCTAATTAAAATTATAAATTAAAATAGTTAAATATTTTTGTTATCAAATTATTTTTCATGATTTGTAGCTAAAATTTAGTTATGAAATTTACATATTCCATAGCTAAACGTTGATTTTTTAACCACAAAATAGGGTAAATATAGATAAATTTTTAGCTATGAAAGTAATTGATATATGGCAAATGTTTCATTCATTTAGACATAAAAATTAAATTGCATGGCCATATTCAAAGATTTAGCTATAAATGTGAAAGGATAAAAGCTGAATTTGTCTCTTTTATTTATCACTCATGCCCAATTGAATTCAAAATGATCTTTTAGATCAATTCAAACCTTAACATTTTATTTAATAGCCAATTCAAATGAAAATGAAGATAAAAATTTACGTGAGTAACATGCTCTCAAGATTTAAAAAAAAAAATGAATTTTTTATTTTCATATAATAAAAATAACATTTAAAAATTAAAAGAAAGGTCAAACTTATTCCTTCTCTTTTCTATACTTTTTTATACTTTCTTCCTCTTTTTTGCCTCTCTCCTTCCTTTTTCTACTCATCCCAACCTTTCATTTTTGACCACCTTCTCTATAATGACCTCCCCATTTGCCTTCTCCCTAAAGGTATTACCAACTTTTCAATTGATTCCAGTACGGTCAATTTCAGATAAATCTAACCCAATTATACATTGCCAAATTTGAGAACTAGTTCCACTAAGATTTCAATATTTCTGGGCTCCTTTCGTTTGTTAAAATCAAAGAATTATCTGGTGTATTGCAACAAGAGCTTTTCCTTTAGTTCCCTGTTAAAGGTATACGCATTGATATCCCAAACTTTGATTTGATGTATTTTGATATTGGGGTTGTAGACAAATAATTCTCTTTATCTTTGTTTGCTCACCGGACTAGATGCCAAACTTGTGGTGAACCTAACTATCAATCATTATTAATCACCCTAAAACATTATCGCTTGTAACATAACCCACATTCCGGTGCGAACAAGCAGTCATAACTTGCTTAACCATCAATCATTATTAATCACCCTAAAATATTATCGCTAGTAACATAATCCAGATTCCGGTGCGAACAAGCAGTCATAACTTGGTTTGACTGATCTGGAAGAGCAAACCTGCAAAAGCAACCAATATTTCCTAAATTAAGAATTGAATCGACATAAACCAGTTGTTATTGACTCAACGAAAAATAGCTCAATCCAAACAACACCCATCATAGATTTTATCCAAAAACCTAACACTTTTATACCTAGATCCACCACAAAACCTCAAATTAGCAAAAATTCACCATGGTGTAATACCCATATTTTTGAAATATTATAAAAAAAATATTTTATTTATAAATAATAATTATTTTATTAATATTTAATTAAAGTTTGAATATAAAAATATTTTTGGGATTTATTATATTTTAAAAAAATAAATATTAAAAGTAAAAGGGAAGGTATTTTTCAAAAAATTATTTTTAAATTTTAATTAATTTCATAATATTATGTGTTATTTAATAATTTAATTATTATTATTATTATTTTAAGAATTTTTGAAAATTAAATTTATATTTAAATAATTTTTATTAAATTAGAAAAATATTATTTTTCAAGAATGAAATTTCTACAAAATTTCAAATAAAAAAAATAAAAAAATAAAAAATAGGACCAATCTGAGACTGCCATGTGGCAGCCTCGAATTGACTGCTATCAAATTAAAATCTGTTGGAAACGTGAAGAAGAAGCAGCAACAGCAGTAACAGAAGAAGAAGAAGAAAAAGAAGAAGAAGAGGAATGGCTATTTCCGGTGCCGATTCTGGCCAAACCGGAGGGAGGTGGTCGACACCTGCCATACTACCGTGTAACCTACCATGAGGAGAGTTTATAGGCACTAATCTTGCTCAATTTTGGTTAACAAGTAAGGAGATATTTCTATTCAAAGTAACTCCCATGACCATGTTGGTAAAAACTTTCAATTAGTCATAATTCTCTTATTTGAACTCTAAATTGAGTGATTCTTGTTCTTATAGTTTTTTCTTTATCCCAAATTTCTTTTGATACCTAATTTGCCACCTGAAATTTGCTAAAAAGGAAATCGAAAAATGAAACCACTGGACCTTCTATGGAGGATTTCGGCCAATTCCTGAAGCTAATTTCGGTGATTTTAATTTTGTTGAACTTATCTCATCATAATCTTTTCAATGGCACCAATTTTGTCCCTGATCGGAGACCAAAGTCGAGACTGAAAAATTTGGACACGCGTAGATTTTCGACAAAATTTGAGTAAGTAGGTTTAAATTTATTCTAAATTTATTTATTAATTATTTGGAGATAAATTTGTGGAATTTAGATGCTGAAAGTTAAAATATTGTAGAGTAATTTAATGAAGTAAGTAATTAAATTAAGATAATCATTGAAGTTTGATAAATGAATTATTAAGACAAAAATATTTTGATGATAGTATTATTTTAAATGTTTTATGGCAATTAGATATAAATATTAATTTTAATGTGTTTATTTATTGAGAATTTAGTGAATAATTATATACGAAGTATTATTTCAATTAAGTGTCCGTAAATGGATTACTCGCTACAATTATTATTTCTAGTGTATCAGTAATGATGAATTAAATATTGTAATTGAGTTGAAATATTAGGCTGTTATAAATAATTATTTAGTGAATTGGATTTGATATTTGAGATGAGTAAATTGATCATAATTTTGGGTTGATAAGTTGGAGACCCAGGAAAGGTCAATTGATTTGATGGTGTTGGATGTGAATTTTTGAAATATTTATTGGAAGTGTTATCTTTTTTATTTCAGGATGTTATGTCCTATTTTAGGGAAAACTCTGTCAAAATTTTTGCAAATTTCTGAAATTCTTTATTTTATTTCTAAGTCAATATTTGAATATAATTCTAATAATTTTCATATTTGATTTTCAGGACTTCAAATGTCTTCCATTACTGTCAATCAGAAGGTGTTCCGAGAGAGCCAGTCAGTTTGATGGTCATCAAAGTTGTGACTTGATATATGTTAATTTAACTTTCTATCTATGTTTGACATGTAAGCACTGTATGAATGAGAATATATATATATATATATATATATATATATATATATATATATATATATATATATATATATATAAGCTATCATTATTGCATTAGATTTATAAGTATGATATATGTTTATGTCATATTATATGATGTTGATGATATGTATGTATGTGATTGCGATGAAAAATAAGATGATGTGGAATCTAGTTGTACTAACACAGAAAACATTAATGATATAACTTGATAAGATATGATGATGATGTTATTTTTAGGAGGGATAATCTCTCCAGGAGGTATCTAGTATAAGGTTGAATGATCTTCTTCATGAATTTGAGTCATTTTGTTCAAAAGATGAAAAGGAACACAAGGTGGGATATGATTTTGTTTATTTAGTGAAACAAGGAGTTCAACTTGTAGGCTAAGAAATATATTTCTTGTGGTTCAAGAAAATAAGAAATTGATATACAAACAAAGAAAAGATTTCAAGTGCTGTAATATTCAAAAGAAAGAAGAGAAATAAGGCACCAAGGAAGAGTTAAAAATGTTTCCCATAAACGACGCTATTTTGATCAGAACTTGATCAAGATATTTGGATTAGACTATTCTTGGAATGGATTTGGTACTCTCCAATACTTAAGTTAGAAGTTATGGATATTAGGAATCTTGAGGAAGAAAATTGAATTATTCCTTAATAGTTTTAGAGAGATTTTAGTGAGAAAAAGGGGATGCAAAGTTGTAGAGTATATTATCTTTGAATGGTGGTCAGTGTTTTCCTTTATATTTATTTAGTTTTACCATTAAATTAAATTAGATGTATATGTGATAATATCTCAAGGAGAGGATCAGATACTTTGACTTGATGGGACATGCAGCCTCTCTAGTGTCTGCGCTTATAGTACCATACATGTATTTGACCATTGTTACAAGAAGACGCCATCTTGGCGTGCTTAACCCTGACACATCTCATCCTGTATCGATAAATGATAATTATTATATTTATCCACTCAATAACCTTAATTCAATAAGTCAATGAACCTAGATGAAAAATAGAGTTTTAGTCTAACATGAGAGTAAATGAATATATTGATGTTCAAGTTCTAAGAGGATAACTTTCAAAGATGAAGACAAAAACGAATCTCTAGGATAAGCTAATGCTTAGTCAAATGAGTTATGGATTTGAGGGACTCCGTCCGCTAACTGAATGCATATATTAAATCTATAAGTGAATGCATCTTATATGGGCTTGTCCTACCTTGAACTCAATAAAATTATATATATATATAATCTCTTATCACCTGGGATATGCCATCCAACTTTTCATTTGATAATATCAATTGATTGAAAATTTATATCTATATACATACAATTGATTAACTCATATAATGGAAAATACAGCCAACATTTAACTCTCACCAAACCAACTTTAGATTTTCCTTACTGTTATTTATATAATTATCATCACTACATAATTATTAATATATAAACTGGTCAAAGAATACTTAGACCTTCAAACGAAAATATATATTTAATTAGAAGCGGATAAGAATTTTTGGAAGAGGAATTGAAACTTATCCATTTGGTTGGTAGGGAGAGCCACCAAAACATTGACACCATTCTTGTCAACAGGGTCTGGAAAAAGCAAGATAATGTCCTTCCTGTGATAAACAAGAGGGCAACTATACTTTGGACAACCCCATGGATATTCCACTTCTTCAAACCCTAATCTCCACCAAGATGATACTAAAAATTCTCCTTGTGGAAATCCTTTATTCATTTCTCCCCAATCAATTACTGATTTTGCATACTCATCACTCATTCTTTTTGCACCTTCTGATACCATTTCTACCAATCTTGAAAGTGGGCTATCTTCAAGTTCTTTACACGTCGCACTTGCATAAGCTGTTAAAACTGCATTTCCTGCATATGAATCTGGTAATGGGGGTATCAATCTTGGCCTTAAATTAACTGCATAAAGAATTGTAGAAACTCTTTCAAGATCATCTCCATAAGACAAGGCCTTGCATCTCCAAACGTGAGCTGTTACTACGTTAAATCCTGAAACACGATCAATCAGAACATTTGTTTTCGCCTTTTCTTTCAGGTTAGAAATGTCTTTTGAGGTTAACTGGAAAATCTTGAAGTCTAAGTCTTCTTTGGATATGTCAAAGACTGGTGCGTTTGATTCTTGTCCTTGTGGAGTATTCAGTTTGAGTAGCTCTGGATGAGGGAATGTGACGCGTGGTGGTGACCGAGCGGCTAGGAGTTGACGGTCGTTACATGGGTTGACAACCAATGGCTTGTCGGCTGCTACCGCAGCTAAGTTGTCTAAGAATGTTTTGAAGCTTAATCCATCAAACGTTGTGTGATTGGTTGAAAAACCAATTACAAAACCACCGCATTTAAATGATGTCACCTGTAAAAGAGGAACAGTAATTAGTGTTCATAATTATGGGATGACTATTAGAGATTTAGGTGAAAAAATTTCACCTAATGTTCTTATACTTATTACAATTCAAATACATGTCTTTTTGTAATTTAAAAATAATGTGCTTTGGTTATAATATTATTCAAATTGGATTTCACTTAATTAATATATAATATTAATTTTTAATGAAATATTAGTTTATAAGATAAAAATTATTTTCTACTTATTAGATAAAAATTATTCTCTACTTACTAGTTATCAGCTCATATTTTATTCTCTATGCCCATTAAATTTTTATCTCTTTCTCACTCTCACTAAAAACAATATGCACTTCTTGTCTCTTCTCTTTTCTTGTTTTATGTTCTATATCATTATCGATAGCTAAATCAACTAAAAAATTTGTTAATAAGCTTCATATGCAAACCCCATACCATATGTACCTTTTAATCTTTAAAGAATTAAGCAATGCAAAAAAATGTCTCAAGTAATTGGTAAAATGAGTATGTACCCATTTGTCATTCTTGTGAGGAAGTAACTTTGAAAACTTCATGGCCAAGGATAATTCAAGAAAAAAAAAAAAATTGTTGTAACAATTATGGAGTTTGTATGGTTGAAGTATTTAAAGATTTAATGGTTTTAGGTTTTCCCTAAATATTTAATACCGTGATTTATGTGATATTTTTATTTTTGTATTTTATTATCACAATTTCAAACAAAAAAAACTTATTTATTTATTTTTACTTGGTTGAACTTTGAGAGCAAGACAAATGGAGTTTTTATTGAATTGATTCTTTATTATGAGAGAAGAGTGAGCTAATGAGGAAAAATAAAGAAAAATAAAATAATGTTGACTATATATATGCCAATGTAGCTTTTGTAAACTTCACGGACACTTTTGATATAAAATGGCTGGAAAGTCATGATAGTTGTTTTTGAAAGGAAATGCATTTATTTAAAAGATAAGGGAGGAGGCAATTATTGCCTCCTAAAAGATATTAGATGTATGGTTATAGGTAAATGGAATTGTCATGCAATTATTAAATGCTATATTGTGAAAATAGAGAGAAAAAAGAAAACAAGAACAAAGCCATTAAGAAAAGTCCTTCTTTACACTTTTTTTTTGTGTGCCAATAGTTAATATGACCCAATTAGAGAGAGGTCTTTTCTGCTTTCTCTCAACTAACTTAACTAACATGACAAAAGATATTAATTATATTTCTTTAATTAAGATCTTTTCCCCCTCTTAATAAGAGTTAATTTGGCAAGATAAATTATATAAATTAGAAATCCTTATATTTTAGAAAAATTTTAACTTGTTTATTTGGTTAATATTATTAATTAATTAACAAGAACTACTCTAGTTAAATACATACTTTTTAACTTAAACTAAGTTTAATGGTGGAGTATTAATTTGTCTCATAATGTAATTGATAGATTGGAAATGCAAATTCTAACAATCTCCTGTTCCTTTAGAAATAAAAATATCAATGTGAATAATGAAAGCTAATTAATTAAATGATACCTAGAAAGTAATAGAATTAATTAAGTAAAGCACTACCTGAACAATGCATAGTGGCTGATCATCCTTATCCAGGATATGATCCATAGTCTGGGCAATCAATTGCTGAAATGCAGGATTTGGATAGACCAAGTCTCCAACATCTTCAAGTGTACACTCACTTGATGCCACCACAAAACCAGCTCCACCTCCATTACAATCAATCTCTAAACGACCCGTTTCAGGGTTCATCTTCAATCTTCCAGCCAAGAAATCATATGGCACAAGTAATTTTTGAAGTGTGTTTTTGAGTATCTCAGCTACAACAGAAGGAGGAAAATCTTTACGGGATGCAAAAAAGTGAAGTGTTTGGACATTGAAATTGAGCACTTGGTCTATGTTTGATAAAAAGATTGATTTTTTAGAAGTTTCTTTGGGTGGAAAAACCATAAAAGAATCTTGGATTGTGATCTTGAGATCTTGGAGAAGTGGAGGAGGTTCTTGGTATATGGCTCTCATGATTTTTTCCTTTCTTTAATCGGTTAATTTGTGATGACAAGTGTTTGATATTTGTGTTCCAAGTTTTTCACACTTTATAATATGCATATATGTTTGAGTGTCAAATAATGCAAATTAATGAGTTGATATATATTAAAAAAAAAAAAAAAATGGGTTCCATTATTCCATAAACATTTGTAGGTGAATTAACGTGGCTAATAAGATATTACAGGAAAAGCAAGTAGTTGTGTAGTGGCCCTAATAAATATACTTTAATGCCTATGAATGGTATTATAAATATATATTGTCCCATGACTTTGATATATTGAAAAAGTAATTGAGTAGCTTTCGAAGAGACATATAGGATTTCTCCTTTGTATGTATGTATTGATTTAGCGGCTACACATTTTCGGTGGAAAAGTTCCTTTTTTCTTTTTGTTACATATAGATGCACAATTTTATTAGCTAATTTATTTGTTTAACTAATAATAAGCTCTGTTAAATTAATATGAGATTGCATATCGAAATATAATCCAATAATAAGTATATATTTCTTTAAATAATAGATTTATAATCGATTATTCATTTCCAATATTAAAAAAAAAAAATATCAATATCAGATTAATTAAAATATTGCAGCACACATGAATTAAGTAAGATATAGATTAATTGCACTCGTTATTTCTAAATTTAACTCTTATTTTAAAAATAATCTTAAATCTTAATTTATGGCACAAAAATTCTAAAACATTAATTTAATTGCATCTATGAATCTTGATGTAGTTTTTTAAATTGATTTAATTTAAATAAATTAAATTAATATTTTTCTGTTAAAGATATTTCAGTAACAATGAGTGTTTTTAACCTATATATGATGATTAATAGATGAAACAAACCTAATTATACATGCATTGATTATATTATGAAATACTGAAATTTATGTGATTTAAATCATAATTATAATCAAAGCACAAACCAATATCTTATTTTATATTAAAATTTAATCAGGTGCTTAGAATTTGAAATGTTGTGTGAAAAAATATATAAATCCATTTATTAACTCTAAAATAATAATTTTAGAACCTCTAACAAAAAACAATCCTTACTAGTCATACATAAATTAAATCCATCACACATTGACTGCAATTAGCAGTCTAAATAAGAAGAAATATCACATCTCTTCTATTACCCCAAGACAAAATAGATAGAGTGATAGGACATAACAGTATTATTATTCCTTAAAAATTGAAGAAAATTGATGGACGACACAGAATTGAAATTAGGAGTCAATAAGAATATATGTCCTTAATTATTAGTTGGATTATGACTAACATTTTCTTTTTAATCTTATCTTTAATTACTCTACATTATTGGAGTAGTAAGATATCTAATTAAGAGTGAATTGGGAGTTCTAAAGATGGAGTGTAATGTATAATTGTAAATTACCAAATGTTGACAGCTAGTAAGCAACATATAGCAAATGGGCCTGAAATTTTGTTCAATTATAACGACGGAGGTAGGACAACTAAAAACTTAGTTTGTGGTGTTAGAAAATTAATAATTAATGAAACCATTAATTGTGGCATGAGAAAATAGGTAGATATAATTGGTATCATTTTTTGTCAATTTCATTTCTAGTTCAACAAATATAATATTGGATTTTAATTTCAAAATGTATTAATTTTTTTTTAAAGAGTTAATGTTATTAAATTGTTTTCATATAAACCGCAAAGTTTGTAATTAATATTATAAGTCACATATTTAACTGAAGAAAAAGAGAATTTGAAGATATTTTCCCAAAAAATTTTACTTCTTACTATTAAATTAGGTCTTTAGTAGTCAAAATGTACTAAATAAGTCCTTGGACTGTGAAAGAAAAATTTAGGCTTGAAAGTTTTAACTAGTATCGTTTCAATTAAATGACACACCTCGTAAGTCACAATGGTCTTGAAAAACATATATATACCTTCAAACTCCTACCCATCTGTCTTTGCCAACTATAATTATTAACATATGTATGTACAGTTTTTAAAATATACCCCAATCTTCCTTTAATTAATTTCTCTTTCATTTTATGACCACCTTATGTACCTTACCTTTTGATGATTATATATATTGGTAGTGTTTAGGAGCAGTGCGAGTCCTACAAATTGTATTCAAGTATTTATGGTTATTAGTGATAATAAATTAAGGGCATTGATGAGCCATTAAGTTAGGTCCAACCATATTATATATATATATATATATATATATATATGGTAAAAAACTGAAACTTAAATTACACTTTTAACATTAACATTAATTATGTATGCCTTGAAAGGATATTGCAAAGCAATGCATCATACATATAGTATAATCATACGTACTCACCTCATCAAATTAGTACCCTGCCAACAGCTCTGCATTGTGGAGACATCTGGGGAGCTTTAATCCTTCCCCCAAGATTCAAAATAAGAACAAGATTGCAGCAAGAATTTTCAGCCTTAATACAAGCAGTTTACCCATCAACTTCACAAATACAGTCAATTGATTTTTGATTGATTGATAGACTAAAGATATCTTCTTGAATTGTCTCTCTGTCTGCAAGATAGATAAGTGACATTTTGGACTGGTTTAATTTTAATTATGTTTATCTTGAAGAAAAGATGTCTGTAGCTGTACCTGCCCTGTGTATTCAATAAGTAGGGGACTTCCACCGAATAATTTGCTTGCCCTATTCATTGATTTTTCTGGTTCAACTGCAGTCTGCTTTGTTATTTAATTATATATATATATATGCTCCACTTGCTCAACGCTAATCCTCTCCTTACAATTATAAATTATTGCAAATGATTGTTTAACCTTCTTTGTTAAGCAAAAACAATGTATCCAAGTACGCAGAGGTTCTTCCTTGTTCAAAGTCCTTGCCTTCAGGAGGGTCCATGTGTTTATGATTTGATTTTTTTTTTTTAAACAAAGATTATGGTTTGATTTGATAGATCTGGAATAGATATTAATTTCAAACCAAATTAATCAAATGACTTTTTAAATAATTCAAACTAAAGATCATTCAATTTGGATTCGGATATAGTTAGGATTAGTCTATCATCTTAATTTACAAAAACAATAAATATATTCATTTGCAAATCATTGATATACATATCTTAATAATATGTTTGGTAAGTTATAATCTTATTTTATGCATTAATCATGATACTCATGGACAGCAAATATTGAATTAATTAAGATAACTAATAGATTCAACCATTCGTTTGGGTTGATTTTTACTAGATTCTTGTATCATCATACCAAACATTTTGTTTGGTTCTGGAAACAGAAACTAGATATAGAAGTGATGAATCCATAATTTATGAATTCAATTCAATTGAATTGATTTAGCTTGGTTGAATCAGAGAAAAAACAACACAACAATGGATTCTAATTCCAATTTACAAGGTGCAGTCTTATGCAGAGACATCGTCACAAATTCCCTACAACATCAACCATATTACATCCAAGGAACAAATTGAAAATTTGGCTACTTTCCAAGTAATGTTTCTTCAAATGTCACCCAAACCTATTCATAATTCTCCCACTTATTAACATCTATAAGCATGCATATACACTGATTTCTTCACTCCTTCTGGCTTACACTGAGAAGATTCTCCATTAAGTTTGTTGGATCTCCATGCCTCATTGACACATACCGGAATCTATTATTTTTCAGTCTGTATTATGTACATCCAGAACACCTGGAAAAAAAAAAGGAAATTCCTTGACTACAGAGAAGAAGCCTAGAATCAGAGCTCATGAAATACATGCTACACGGCTAATGGGGTAGAGCATTTAATATTCAAGTTGGCATAGCATTTTTTTTTCCTTATCATTAACCAACCTGCTTTTGATAAATTTTTCTGACATATATCTATTCTTATAACATGATTTTGAGGCAAGGACTTCAGTAAAGCACCAATCTTGAACCATAAGTTGTTGCTCATAAATGGATATGAGCTATATTCGCAGAATATTTAAAATAGGGCTGCATGACAAAGCCATATCCACTCTGTTGACACATCAAAACTTGGCTCTACAAGTATTATCAACAAACTACAATGTTGCTGTCAAAATTATTACTACAGAAAGCAGAATATGAGAAGCACCTCATCTATAAATTACAAAATGAAAATTCAATTAATATCATTGGGATTGAGGTTCATTTATATTCTAACTATATACTTCCACATGAATATAATATGGCTATACCTTGTTCTGTAAAAGTTAAAGAGAAAGACCTACATGGCTACACTTGCTAATTGGTATATTTAGGTTCATTTTAGTTATTCAGGTTTCATTGTTTTACGTGTAAAAGTAACACAAGTTGGTCTCATTAGGATTTTAATCTATTCAAGTATTCAGGTTTCTCAAAAATGGAGACTGTAGATACATAATCCAATCAACCAGCGAAAGGCCGGTTGGCATCATTTTGTTGGTTCACTCAGCTTTGAGGGCAGAACAATTAGTGTACATTTCATGGACCAATAAATTATTCATGTTTTCAAAAAAATAATAAGTAACTTAAAAAGGGAGATATTTATAGCATGAGCAATATATATCAATTTAGATGCACATGCGCAAAGAGAAGTAATGAAGTACCTCATATGTTGTCATTCCAAGGCACAACTTCAACATCCAGAGCTCTTCCCATCAGCGTTACTAGATTTTGTCAGCTCTATGAACCGCTCATAAACATACCCATCACAATTCTGTAGGACAATCAGAAGCCTTTTGAAGTTTGATCTTCATTAACATGAACTTCACCACCATTTTCTTTCTGTGCAGCTCTTCTTTTGGTCTGGATTTGGTGAACGAATTCTCTGACTATGACATGCAATTTGGGAGCAACCTTACTTGGTGAAGAGACATTAAGACCTGCCTTTCTCAAGGCCCGTGCTACATATGTTTCAGCCTTTTGAAAATGAGGTGGACAGAGGGCAGGGATAGTTGATCTCAGTATTGGCTTCCCACATAGCACAGGCCTTCCCTGTGCACTGAAAATCCAATTGTGTAATGAGTAAAAGAAAATATACAGGGTAGCATTTCTTTCTCCTTTTTTTTGGGGCGCTTTTTGGGGGGGGAGGGAGAGCAAGGGGGGAGGGACTGGGGAGAAGAAAAAAGCTACTTCCACTTCAAGAAAATGTGAAAACAAGTGTTAGCTGATACTAACACAACTATTTTTACACATAAAAAAAGGAATTTATGTGTAAATGAAGCACATTAGTCAAGAACCTAGAAAAACATTATATCCTATTCAGAGCCTTAGCACTGAAGAAGCATGTCATATGAAGAATTGTAAACTGCTGACCATGGATGCAGACCTTGCTTAACACAATAAAAGGTGTAACAAATTTCAAATCCCTTGCCAAGTACAAGAACCGCACCAAGGAATCAGCCAGTCAACAATCTACACAATTAAAGTAACACACAGGAATAGAATGGTATGAGTCGAGCTCATATATACATTCATTGATCTAATTGACTAAATATCCTGAATTGAGAATCTTGCATGTAAGATCTGGAATATGTTCTCAACAATCTCAATCAGTAGCACATTCATTAAGAGGACTACTGAAGTAAGCTCCATATAAATGCGATGAATTTAGAACAGATCTAAACTTCAGCTGTCCAGCAGCAGGTTATCGTCCATAAAAGAAAAAAAAAAAATGATTACCAACAGAAATATCATTCAAAATTTACCGTGTCAAGGATTTAAAAATTCATATCACTATGCCCAGGCAAAGAAACTCTAATATCCAGCAGATAAGAGAAAAAGGAAATTAGGGCAGAAGTAAAGTTAGGTAAAGACGATAGCAGGGTTAGAATAAAACATTCTGTTGGTTTATCTGTTGAGGGAAATAAAGATAAAACAAAATCACAGATCAAAAACATTTTTAATCATAAACAACTTGACTCAACTCATTGAATTAGGTAACAATTGCATCCAAAAGAAGTCTCATGAGGGGGTTCTGCATTACAAATTGTTCAAGTTTCCATACTTAAACATAGTAGAAAAACCCATGGAAATCCTCTCCCTCATGAATATACTGATAATATAAAAAAATTACAGCTTAAGAATGTATCAAAACATTTAGACAGGGAAATAAACAAACAGGTATATATAATCATTGGAAAAAGTTTGATGATAAATGATATCACTTAAGAAGCCACAAAATGCAAAATTTTCAATTTCATTTCCTTAGAATAGAATGCCAGTCATTAAACCAAACAATTCTGGGCTTTTATAGATCAAACAAAAGATGCAAACTATGCCAATATTACATGCTATGATTCGAACAAAAAGAAAAAGCAAATGATAAAACACCAATCGAAGTCATACATAAAGTTATTAACACTGTAAATGCTAGTCGCTGAGTTCAAATTGTCAAGAATTACACCAAATAAGTAGTAAAAAAATGCACACAATCATAATGTAATAACACTTGAGAAGACTAACAAATTGGAAATTATAAAAAAAAAATGAATACCTTTTAACAACAAATGTGCAGCCTATATACAGCTTCTGTTTGGAATCCAAAAGTATATGCAAATGACAAAACCTCGTCAAAGCCATGGACGGCCCCTTGCACCCGCCCACCGCACACTTCCTAAGTCCCTGATCATCATCTTCTTCCCCGTTCTCGTCCTGCTTAAACCCTAATTTGCCATTAAATTGTCCCATTCCGTTTGCAGAATTCTCTTTATTTCTCTTATTGTTGTCTTCTTTGAAGGGACTCTTTCCGTACTTCCAGTAGTATTCTTTGTATTTGCCTTTCAGCTCTTCCATTAATGTCCAGTAATGAGTTCTATAGATCTTCGCGAGTTGTTTGACTCGGCGAGATCGACGAGCCATAACTTCCTCATGAGTTAGGTGAGATGAGGATGAGAGGACGGCGTCCACGTCTGATCCATCGATGACCATGTGCTCGGGAGGACATGGTGGAGGAGAATCGTCCATGGCTGGGGAGCGAAGACAACAAATCCAAATGGAGTCGGTGAAGGTTTCTTATCCTCTGTAGTTTTGGGCCCTCAAGGCCTGGGTATGATTTGAATCGCGTCTCCTCTTAATTAAACCGAATGATTAATCATTTTTAATTTATAATAAATTCTTATTTTAAGGTGAAATGTATTTAAAAATTTTGGTTCAATTTTGTTTATTAATAATTAACATTTTCGTTCAAATTATAAAATTATGAATTTACTCTTAATGTTAGAATTCAATTCTTAATATAAAATTATATATTTTTTTTTATCATGTTTTAGCCTTTAAAGTTTAAACATTATTGTAAATATTTTTTTTTAAACAACATGAAACATTATTATAAATAATTTTTTTAAATAATATGAAGACCATAAGATTGAAAATTAAAAAAATAATATTAATAAGAATTAATAATATTACCATTCATTTTATAAAATTTTTAATAATAAATATTATCAATTATTATTATAAGTATATACTTTCATTTAATTATTAATTTTGGTAATATATATAAATAATATTAAATTTATTATTTATAACCATAATAGAAGAAATAAACATAAATGGATGTTCTAAACAAAATTATAAAAGCAACTAATTTTAACAAACACGATTATCTATTATAATCGGTTATCCTTCTCTCCTTGTAAAGTAGAAAACTGTAATAGTCATCTATAAGCTCCAGCTCCAGCTCCAGCTCCTAACAAAGAAATGGGAAGGAGGAAGCGTTATGATGAAATAATTATTATCGATGGGGATTCTCCAGCTTCAGGTAAACCCGTTCTTACCCTTTCTTCTTTACTTTGTTCCAAGCCAAAGCTTTGATTTTTATCTCATGTGAATCCAATTTGTGTATTTAAATATGCATGTTATCCGTTATTTTTCTCTGTCTTGTTGTTTTTGGGATTGAAATTTGCACTCACACTCATCTGATTAACTTGAAAACTTAACTGGAAAGTGAAACCAGTGGACAGTGACAAACCCATTTTAGAAAATTTTTTATGGGTCTCTACTGGAGCTAAAAAAAAATGAGTGAAGCGTAACTAAAGCAGCTCAAAATAAAGATCATTGCTGTCTCCATAGCCTTGAACGCGTTCTGCACCACTAATTTCTGAGAAAGTTTAAACCTTTAAATCGAGATTTCCATGGGAGACACTGTTCTATGTATTTAGGTTATTGTTTTTTTTTTTTTTTTTTTCTTTTTTGGGAACTTCTTGTGATTTGAAGTGATTGTGATTCTATATTGAGGAGCCATTAAGGTCATCGAATACCCTTCTCATAGGAAAAAATCTTTTTCTTCCATTATCAAGTGATCTTTTTGGTCTCCAAGAATGAAGGACTCAATTTAACTAAGTCAAGTGAAAGCAAATTTATAGTGTTTTATGTTCATATGCACAATTATCTTTATACGTGCCCTTTACCATGAAATTGATAGAATCTATTGAAAATTCATAGTGAATGATGAATTGATTGAAGGTTTTACTATTCCCTTACAGAGGACTTTGGGGATCAGCCTCCCAAGCGGCGTTCCCAAAGAACTATGATTAAAAAACTAAAGGCTGAAAATATAGAGGGCTATAACTTTGGGAATAAGCCTTCCAAACGGTGTTCTCAAAGAAATAGGATTACAGAACAAAAGGGTGAAGAAATAAAGGGTTATGCTCTTATAGAGGATTCTAGGTATCGACCTTCCAAATGGTGTTCTCAAAGAAATAGGATTAGAAAGAAAAAAGGTGAGGAGATAGAGGACGTGACATTAATAACTCCTTGTTCTGTAGAAACTAGTCCTCTCTATCAGAAGTCTGTGAAGAGATTGAAGGGCAAGAAAGCTGTGTCTGAATCCAAAAAAATGCTAGACTCTCTGGCATTTGAATCTCACTTCAGGTAAGTCACTGTCTTCAACAAGCTACTGAAGTAAGCCTTTGTCTTTTCCCCTTTCTTCCTGTTTAAACGTTGTTGCCTGTGTTTTCAAACATGTCTCTCAAACATGTAGAAATTTGTGGAGGGACTTCCCAGAAGATAGGAGGAAGCTTTTTACGTACTTTGACAGCCTATGGTTTTTAATTTACATGACTGAATCTTCCAAAGAAAATATGTTGACATGGGTCAAGGATAAGGACATTTTCTCGAAAAAATACGTTCTTGTTCCTATTGTTTACTGGTAGTTTTTCCCTCTTTGCTTCAACCACTTGACATCTTATTCTGTGTTATTGCATAAGATTTAATGTTTGAAATGTCATCTCTTTAGGAGCCACTGGAGCCTTTTGATCTTCTGCAATTTTGGTCAGAGTTTGCAATCAGAAAATGGACCTCCGTGTATGTTATTGCTGGATTCACTTCAGATGGCAGGCCCTAGGCGGCTTGAACCAGCAATAAGAAAGTATCTTTTTTTTTACTAATTGCATTTTAGTTTCAATATCTTTGTCAAATTGAGTATTTAAAGGATTCTCTATCTCTAGATTTGTGTTGGACATTTACAGATCAGAGGGAAGACCTGAAACTAAACAGTCAATTTCTCAAATTCCACTTTTGGTACCTAAGGTGAGTACAACTTGAGCTTTTGGAGACTTGTAAGATGTAGCCCCTTGGATGTTTACTTAAAGATGGCTTTTGAATTCATTTCAGGTGCCACAACAGAGAAATGGTGAAGAGTGTGGCATCTGTGTTCTCTACTACATAAATTTATTTGTGGAACAAGCTCCAAAGAACTTTAGCATGAAGGAGTACCCTTACTTTGTAGGCTTTTCCTTTTGCTATCATGTTTGTTTAGCGAAACATGATCATATATATTAGCACTGAATTTTACTCTGTTTAAGCTGCAGATGACAGATGAGTGGTTCAATCTTGAAGACTTCAAGGATTTTTGCCAGAAACTCAAACCCCCTGAAAAATGATTTCTTTAGTTAATTTATAGAAAATATTGATGTTCATGGTGGGAAGAATTGATTATGTTGTAGTTATAGACTTATAGTTACATGTGGGGAGTATAGGTTGTGGAAAAAGATTAGTCTCTTTTGTTTCCAGACCCCCTAACTACTTTCTTTATCTTAGTGTTTGTGATTTGTTGTATATAATTATTATGAAAATGAAATGGAAGAAGTGGAGGAGCATATTGCTCTGATTATGCAGATTGTGAGATGCGGCTGAGATTTTATGTTCATAGATAATTATAGTTCATGGGTTAAAATCTTCTTTTTCTCACTATTTCAGCATTCTGTTGAAGAATTGTAATGCAGGAAAGCAGGAGTTCAAATCTTATTTCTCTCTTTTTTATTTATGAATTAAAAGAAAAAAAAAAAGTATATAAAAGCCTTTATCTACACAAATTGTTGAAGGTACCAACTTGCGAGAAAGCTAAGGAGATCAAATTTTCACAAATTAAAGCACGAGCACACAATTCAAAATATTTTATATAAATATATAAAGCGAGGTATATTTTCCTGTAAACGGATGATGAAGAAGATCCATCCATCCACACAAACCACCACATCAGCACAGCCAACATTGACCCCCAAAACATACAGAGCCATAACGGCCTCAAACTTAACTGAACCACTTCAACAAACACATGAGAAAAAAAAAATAAAAGAAACAAAACTAATATTAAAAAGAAATTCACAACCAACAGAGAGACAGAGATGCTAGGCAGAACAGCTGTAGCTTCTTCCTCTGTTTCAGTCCCTGTTGTTTTTCATACAATCCCCAAATTCTTGGGCCTTAAAAGGCTCTCATACAATTGTTTCTCTACAGCAAACACCAAATGGAATCAGAATTTTAAGTTAAATAGTAGAAAGACTAGTACTCCTTTAAGAATGGAAACCAGGGCATCATCTCAGCCTTTGAAGAACGCTGATGAGCTTATTGACTCTGTGGAGACCTTCATCTTCGACTGTGACGGTCAGATTCCTTCTTTTTACTCTTTTTTTTTTAGAAAAAAATTTTATCTTTATTTTGTTTTGGTTAGTGGGTCATTTCTAGATAAGTAGATGCTTAATTTTTCAGGAGTTATATGGAAAGGAGATAAATTGATAGATGGAGTCCCTCAAACTCTTGATATGCTTCGTTCAAGGGTTTGTTCATTTCGTCCCCCTTTCCATTAGCTATCAATTTACTCTTTTTTCAACTGATAAAGGGATCCCAAAAAGAGAATTTATAAGTTTATTGACGAAAAATTTTTCTTTTTTTAATTTTCCAGGGGAAGCGATTAGTTTTTGTTACCAACAATTCAACAAAGTCTAGGAAACAATATGGTAAGAAGTTTGAGACACTTGGTCTAAACGTCAGTGAGGTTAGTTCTAATTGACCTTTTTTTTTTCTTTCATCTGGTGTTTCTGGTTTTAATATCTTTAAAAGTTGGTGACTTTTAATGGAATTTTGAACTTCATTGGAACTGTTTAGGAGGAAATTTTCGCCTCCTCCTTTGCAGCTGCTGCATACTTGAAGTCTATTGATTTCCCAAAAGAAAAAAAGGTAAGCAGCTTTTTACATTCAACTATATATTTGCTCTACAAAACAATCTATCCTTATTTTTGTGATGATGATAGGATGTAACTTATGGAAGCACTGATCACTGGGCCTGATTTTAGGTTTATGTTATTGGCGAGGATGGCATCTTGAAGGAGCTTGAACTTGCGGGATTTCAGTACCTTGGTGGGCCAGTATGTACATGTTCCAATTTCCATTTTATTTTCACACACTCTGAAAATGCAAAGACTATTGTGAAAACTTTTCAGTTTATTATTAATTTTTCAGTTAACGGCATTTTTTAGCACATCAAGGAATATACATCTGTTAATGTTATTTGGTATGCATAGCTTTTCCATTATGTGTTTTTCTTGCATTTATGCAGGAAGATGGTGGGAAAAAGATAGAACTGAAGCCTGGTTTTCTAATGGAGCATGACAAGGATGTAAAACTTCTTTGCTTTCTTGCTTTTCATTATATCCTTTCTGGTTAGATTTTAATTAGGGCTTTCACATAATTTGAAAAGGACTGTCTTGGTTTCTGCATTCTTCTTTTTATTTATTTTTTAGTCACTACTATGAAGTAGGAACTGGTTGAGCAAAATATAGGTTCCTTTTCCCAATATTTAGGCCTACTAAAGAAATTTCTTCATTGCTGTTTAGGTTGGGGCAGTTGTGGTCGGATTTGATCGACATTTTAACTACTACAAAGTCCAGTAAGTTGACCAATCTGTTATTGCATAAGCGTGTACACAGATGCACCTACATCACACAGCACATGTAAACCAAAAGAAGAGTGTTCGCCTTCTCTATTTGGAAAGTTTACTTTCTATAAATGTGCTCTTATTTCTTTTGGTCCTAACTACCAAAAACTTGTACCAAATCATGATATTTGTATTTGTGTGTGGAAGGTATGGAACACTTTGTGTAAGGGAAAATCCTGGGTGTCTCTTCATTGCTACAAATCGCGATGCTGTCACTCATCTCACAGATGCTCAGGAATGGGCAGGTTCTTCTCTATCTTACCAACATTACCCTTTATGTTTCATTTCCTTCCTCTCATGAAGATTATTTTCAGTATCTGAATAAAGAGAATAGAGTGTGTAGTAGTGTTGTAGTATCTATAATCATTTCTTAATGAATAATGCATATACAAAGGGATAGATCTTGCATCTTGTTCTTTCATCTTCTTCTTGGTACCAATTTCAAGTGAAAAGTGCCATGCAATTGACATTAGCAGACTTGTAGTGCCTTGACTATAAAGAATTTCATGTCAGAAGCACCGGAAGAAAAATGAATTCTGAAACGGTGGAATGGCAATGCTTTATGTGTGGGGATTGTGCTATATACAATGGTTATATGAGGTAATATTGAGAATATGCACTGGATTCATAATTGTCAAAGGTAGTTGATTATCAAGACAATGTTCCCATTCTTGAGGGATTATGGTTGAAAATAAACTAAAAAAGCATTAGTTTAAAGCAACTATATCTTACGCAATTTTAGCAAGTGGAAACTTGCATTATGAAACTCGTCCTTTCCTTTTTTTTTTTAGTAAAACTGAGATTCATTCATTTTCATAATATGCTTACTATGACTCATAGACTCATTCATTTTCATAATATGCTTACTATGACTCATTCTTTTTCATAATATGCTTATACATTTCTTTGTAAGTTCTTCCTCAATTGGTTATGATGTATGCTCAATTTCAGGTGGTGGTTCCATGGTTGGTGCTATTGCTGGATCAACTCAACGTGAACCGCTAGTTGTTGGGAAACCCTCTACTTTTATGATGGATTACTTAGCAAACAAGTATGACTTCAAAAATGCTTACATGCTATATTTTATTTTCTGTACTCTCTTTGACTTGAGAAGATTCAGTAAAGTAGCATGTTAATTTTTACCCTTTTTATGCCTAGACAGTCCTAAGATCTTTGTCTCAAAATATGCAATTCCAACTCCATCATACATTTCTTTATTAGCTTGGTCCTGGTCAATCGAGTATTTTTCCCATTGGTGAGGTTGACGGTGACTACAACAACAACATGCTTGACATGTTCATTAGTGTCCTGTAACTCATGTTTGGATATTGCCCTGCACACTGATATTATGTGACAAAATCTGTGTCACTGTCAACATTTTTTGAAAAAGAGAATGCAATGGAAATTGCCAGATATAGTTGTCTTCTTGGATAATTGATCTGTCTTCTTACCATTTTCATGGGTTTGATCAATTACAGGTTTGGGATTCTCAAGTCACAGATATGCATGGTTGGCGACAGATTGGATACTGATATTCTGTTTGGACAAAATGGTGGTTGCAAAACACTTCTTGTCCTCTCAGGTAAGTAGTCACTGCATAATTCATCCTCCTTAAAACTTCAGCCTGCCATTTATATTATCTAATAGAGGCTTTTCATTTGGATAGGTGTGACTTCATTGTCAATGCTTCAGAGTCCAACTAATACCATCCAACCAGATTTCTACACAAACAAAATTTCTGATTTTCTTCCTCTCAAAGCTGCAGCTGTATGAGCATATTTATGAACATTGTAAACTGTTATTTCACGAATTATAATTGCAGATATACATCTCTCTGGTTTTTCTCCCGAAAAAAAGAAAAAAGAAGATTTCACACTGTGGAAGTCAGCAAGAACCAGTTTTTTCACTCTCATTTATATGGTTTCTCAGTTTCTACTGATCTTTATTTTAGCAAGTTCCATGCCTGTGTGTGATTTTTGGTAGATGACTAGGAAATGGATTTATTAACATCCATAATTGTTAAGACGGTTAGCTGAATTTAAGAACTTTTACCTAAAATAAATAGTTGTGTTCCATCCTAAAAGTGCCATTTTAATGCATCTAATCCTTCAATATAATCAAAATTCTGATATCATTATCTGTGGGTATCTTTCCAGTTTCTTGTTATCTCCTGGCACCAAATGGCATTATATCAAGAGGCTATCTATATTTAAACCTTTTCCCAAATCTATTTCATGGAGATTAAAGTGCTTCCTGCAAAAAATTAGTGGAGAAGTTGAAGTGATTAAAGGTTAACTCATTGTCAATATCCAGTGTTTTATGAATCTTTAACTGTTTGAGAGTGGTCATGCTGCGGCATGTACCAGGCAATGTCAGCCGTAGGATCAACAATGTAAAATCTCAACCATTGATTCTAAGAAAAGAGTGATATGATAACTAATCAATGTAGTTAAGTGTTTAACAATGGTAAAAATTGTCATTGTGTGATCCCATGTAACATTATATTTATTATTTGACCGAAATACCCTTTTTAAAAAAAATACTCAAATTATGTGAGAGGCCTTTTTTTTTTTAATTCCTCAAATACCCATCTTTAATTTTTATCTATTAAATAATCATTCATTTCAAATATTCATTTCAATTATTAGATCTAAATTTAATTGAATTTCAACCATAAAATCTGATTATTTAAAACTTAAACTGTAGTAAAACTTCAGCTTTGGATAGTCACACTTTCTTTTGTTTATCTTCTTCTTCTCAGCTTTATAATTTGAAATTTTATATCCACATTTTAATTTTCATACACCATTAAATAAGCTATAATTTTAACTTCATTTATTTCCTAGAAAACTACTTCATTTATGTAAACTAATATACTAATTTTGTTAGGGGATACAAATTGAACACAATTATATATATATTGGAGCAAGGTTCCAATTTAAGAATTTGGGCAACACAGAATTTCTAGACCGATGATATAATTTTCCTATTTTGATGAAGTATATATTTAGACTTTTATTATTATTAACTTTTCTGACAATAATATGCATTTTTTTGCCAATTCATTAGAATTATGTAACAAATTTATTCTTGGTATAATTAAAATTAATATGTTTTCAAATACTAATATCATGTAAACATTTTTTTAAAGCATTTATTCTTATCCTACTCAGCCAAATAATAATTGCCCTATTTTATATTTTATAATTTCTATATATTATGAAAAAAATATTATGTTGGAGATGTAGTTTGAATCTAACACCTTTAAAATTTAAAAAGTTAATTTTAACCATCAAACTATATAAATGGAATTAAAATTGAAATTTCATAAAAATTAGTGTTTATGCTAATGATGATGATTGATGGACGACGACGGTAACGACGATCAGCAAGTAAGTAGGTAGCTTATGTCGTTTCCCATGATATAAGGGCAGGCAGGGCAAAAAAAATAGAGCAGACTAGCCTTTGAGAGAGAAGACCAATGAAAAAAATATAATCGAATCCTAAAAATGGAATGATGACATAACGTGAGACTTTCAATTCACAACTAATTTTTGATTTCATATCATAATAAATAAAAAATGATTCCCTCTAATAGTTCTGTGATCGCTATGCTTGATTGGGACAGGACTCACACCACACTATTTTGGCTAAAAAACCATCTATCTCCTTGATGTTTAAACGAGTCTTGTCGCCAACTTTCATCTAGATAAAAAAAAATGAGCGCCTAACATGAACTCCATTGAAATCGGAAAAACAATAGACGAAATTTTACTTAACTAGCTCTTTGATTTGATTGACATTAGGTTTTTCTTAGTGATTAAATAAGAAAGAAGCTTACTCTTTGACATCAAGAGACAACAGCTAATTTCTGGCATTTTCGAATGTATGCTTTTCACTCAGTTTTGGTAATGTGCGTTAGCATGACATTGACAGATTATTGCTGCAGAGATGATGTTAGCGGTTGTAAAATTATAATTTTTAAATATTGAATTAATTATAAAATTATTTTTTTTAGTTATATTATGAATTTATAGAATTATGAATAAAAATTTTAATTTTAATTTTAAATATAAATTTATAAAATTGTGAATAAAAATTTTAATTTTAATTTTTAACGTGATGTCAAACAATGAAATTAGAATTAATCTTTTTAATTTCTCTTTTAAATTGTTTAAATATATATTAAAAGTAATTTTATTATACATAAACATTTTCCTAGAGAGAGTCATATAAAATTATAAAAAAATAAATCAGAAATTAATTTTTATATGAACTTAGATTGAATTTTTAATTATTCACATCCAAATAAATAAAAAGTTGGGAGTCCAATTTCTTCATTTTTCCTATAATTCTGAACCAATATTACCGAGGGTATTTTTGAAATTTAAAAACTATTGAATAAAAATCTATTAAAAAACAAATTTATTTTCCTAGATCTACCAAACTCTCCAATATCTCTGTCTCTCTAGCTAAACCTCACTATATGCTTTGTGCTTCTCTTGATTCTGTTCTGTACTAATTGAATTTGTTTGCGAAATCGATCGATTTAGTTCTGTTTTGGAGGATGATAGAATGCAGCGTTTGCCACTCCAAAATTTCTCCCACAACCAAAACTGTTTCCAGGGCTTACGATAGGCATAGAACCCATGTTTCTTCTAAAACGCGGGCACTTAACATTCTTTTGGTTGTTGGCGATTGCTTCCTGGTTGGTCTTCAGGTACTCAATCTTTTACTTCTTTTTTTTTTATTGATCTATTTAGCTTTTGCTTATTTGGGTTATTCATTTATTTTTGCCAGCCCATATTGGTTTATATGTGTAAAGTGGATGGACAATTCAAGTTTAGCCCTATAAGTGTTAACTTCTTGACTGAGGCTGCTAAAGTTCTTTTTGCTATTGTTATGCTCCTTATCCAGGTATTGCACAAATTTTCTGTTTATATTTTATCATCTTTTGGATGTTTGGAGAATTAAACACAAAGCAAGCAGCATTTTATTGCTGAGATAAGTGGGTTACCGACTTATCCGAGTCATGTGAGTCAGGATAGCACGGTCTCTGATTATTAGATTATGTGATCCTGATTATTAGAATGCTAATATTAGCTAGTGATTAACTCTATATTGAGGAAATCAAGTTCCCATGTAATTCTTTGTTTCCATTTGAGAATCTGAATGTTAGCACATGAAAATTGAATATTGTTACACAAAACCGCCATGCTAGCATGATTAAGTAAACACCATTTGTATGTTGCTCTTTTCTTCTCGCTAATTATTACCCAAAAAAAAAAAGAAGAAGAAGAAGAAGAAAAATCTCTAGCAACAAGGCCTTTCTTATTCTTGTTTATATTGTATCATAGGAACTATCTGAAATGCTTGCTAGTACAGGTGCAAGTTTCATCCTTTTCAATGTTATGTACTCAGTAGGGCAATCTAAGTTTATTTTTTTATACTTTAGCTCACCGAGACTGGTTTTACTTAGAATCTTGGTTAATGTCTCCAGAGAGCTAGAAACTTGTCCCTGCAATCTTCCTTAACTTCCTTATGAGTTGTGATTGAACAATTTTTTTCTCTTTATATACTGTCACTCTTTCACAAATTTTACTGCCATTCCTTTTAATTTAATTTATCTTGTTCTACTTTGCCCCCTCAGGCTCGGCATAAAAAGGTTGGGGAGAAACCTTTTCTCTCTTTTTCTATCTTTGTACAGGTAACACTCTGATATTTATCAGCTTGTTGGTTTTTGTTCATTAATTTGTAAATTGATGTCTGACATCTTTGATCGAACTTGCTGAATTTTTATTTTGATTTGATTTGGTGTTAACGTTATTACTTTTGATTTGATATGGTGTTAATGTTATTACTTTTTTCGAACCATTTTAAAACTGTTAAATCTTTCCTCCATTCAACATCCAAAAAACCTTTTAAGGCTTGGTACACTCTGCAACACACATTGACTTCAGAAGGTGAACTGTTCATTGCTTCTTTTGTTGATTCATATTCATTCATAAATGGTGTTTCCTAGTCTCAAAGGAGGTCAACTAGTAATCCTTCTATGGCCAATATAGTTTGCTATGATAACTACAATTAAGATCTAAGTTTTCTAATTTTCCCATGGAGCATAGAGGCGATAAGACAAAGTTGAATGAAGTCATGCATTTATTGGTTGAAATAATGATGAAGATATGTGAAGAATCTTGGTTTGAATTGCCTTGTCTAGCTTGGCTTAACTTAGCTGATATATGAGTAGCTTTTTTGCATCTTCTGGATTTCTTGGGATCCATCTTCAATATATAATGTTGAGTCTGTCTATGTTTTTTCTATTTCAAGTCAGTTTTTGGGGCATTCTGTTGCCATCTAATACCAATCATGTTGACTTACAACCTTGAAGTTTTCTGGTTCATTTTTCTCTTTTGCATGTAGCATTATGCTGGTTATATATATATTTTTTTCTTTTGCATGTGTTCAGTGCCATATTGTGCAGAATAACATTTTCTGTGTTCTTGTCTTTCTTTTCTCTTACTACAGGCTGCTCGAAATAATGTGCTTCTTGCTGTTCCAGCTTTCCTTTATGCTATTAATAATTATTTGAAGTTTATTATGCAGGTACTACTTTTCATATATAAGCTGACATGCATATTTTTTTTTTTGTACACGTTATGCAATTCACTTCCTCTGAGAAAGATCTGAACAATTATTTTTCCTTTCCTGTCGGACCCAATTTTTTGAAACTGTAATTAGTCACTGTATTTTTTCAGACAGATTTTTTGGTAGTTCTCACTTGTAATTATACTACTTTTTCTGCTGCAGCTATACTTTAATCCGGCAACAGTGAAGATGCTGAGCAATCTGAAGGTAACTTGCTACATGACATATATATGGAATAGTCTAATTAAAGTCCATGGGCCCGTACTTATAAGTAGGTAAATGTTGGAACCTACCTGCACAAAACCAATCGGCTTGTGTTAGATCCAATATCCATTTATTTATAAGTTTTTTATATATTTTATCATTATTCAATGTGTGATACTTTTCTCAACACGTCTTCTTAAGTGCAACTGGGCTTGACACGTGGCCTAATATAAACAAGCTGGTTGACATTTGCTCATAAATGAACCGGTTAATATTTTTTCTTTAGTTTTAGTCCGAACTGACATTATCATTAGTCCAATAACGGGGATATGAACATGGATCTCAAGATCTAGTTCATTTGGGTACGAAACTCTGTTACCATATTAATGTCAAAAGGCGAAGCTGCGTGGTGGCCACCCCACAACCCCCCCTTTTCTATATAAAATATTTTAATTTTTTATTTCTTTAACTTTGAACTTTGGAAAGATGTAAGAAATTATTCTTTTAATCTTATTGCTTTTTTTTTTATTACTCAAAGTATCATTAAAATTATCAATTTTTAGTTAATGACATTGGATTTTTTACTCTTAAGAGTATCATTAAAATTATCAATTTTAATTAATCTTATTGAGATTTTCTTTTTTTAAATTTAGTTTCAATTCAAACTAAAATTTGAAAATTTTCAATTCAAGTTCATTAATATATTAAGATGATTTTTAAGATATGAGATCCTGATATTAAATTTTAATAAGAATTAAACTTATAAAAAATTAAATATATTTACTTTTAGAATTATAAAATTATAAAGTTAAAGTCAATTAAACTATAATTAATTTTAAATAGGGTGTCCAACGTTTTTTCTTTTTTAAAAACACAAAATTTAAAAAATTTCTTGCTTTTGATTAAATCAATGAGTTTATTAAGGCCCGTTTGGTTTAGTAGTTGTTAGCTGTTAGTTGTTGACTGATAGTTGATATCTGTAACTGTTATTTAATAGCTGATTGTTGTAAGTGTTTGGTAAAATTATTATTAACTGTTAGCTGTTAATATATTTAATGACCATTAAGGATAAATATTAATATTTATTTTTTTATTTAAATATTCTTTTAAAAGAATAATTTAGTCTTTTTATTTAAATAAGTATGAGTTTTTTTGAAAAACCTTTAAAATAGAGTTTTTGTAAATAACAGTTATTTGACTACCTAATAATTATGATTAATCAAATGAGTTTGATGTAATTGTTGAGAATAAAAAAATTAATATTTGTATCAAAAAGTTTTGCCAAGGCATGTTTGGATGCCCAACCTAAAAACTTAATTGCCATTTAAAATCGCACGCGTCTGCAATTGGGATATTTTTCTGTGTTTGGATGCTCAACCAATTGCTATTTGAAATTGTTCAAATCGACAAAATCTAGTAACTGCTACCAACAGTGATTGCCGATTTCTCTCATTGAGCATTTGGCATTCCCTTTTTTTATGAATAAAAACACCCCTCATTTCTCTTTGCCACCATCTTCATCCGTAATCACGACTCTCCCTCTTTTTTGCGTCTCATAAATTTTCTCAATTTCACCAAATTCGATCATTCAAGTCATTGATACTTCCCAATAAAAGCTCAATTTCAAGCTTGAATTACAATAAGCGGAGCTAGTTTTGGGTTCGAATCCTGGGTTTTACTAGTTCTGAATTATGGCTCAAGCTCTAAAGAGGGGGAGAATTGTCGGTGACTACCTGGTGGTCAAAAAATAAGCTTAGGTTCGTTCTCGTTGGTGTGGCACGCTAGGCATCGGGTTCATAATACTAAAGTGGCGATAAAAGAGCTTACCACTAGTTGATTCAATAAGAAGTTGCAGGATAATCTCATGTCTGGGATCTTTATCTTGAAGAGGATTAATCATCCTAATATTACTTGTTTGCATGATATTATTGACATAGTTATTAAAGGCGCGCCTCAGGCCTGAGGTCTCTCAGGTGCCAGCCTCTGCGCTTCGCAGCGCAGGAGGCAGGCGACGTAACAAAGGCGTGCACGCCTCTGTAACGTTACTGTGCAGTTAGGTTTAAAATAAAAAAAAAATGATAAGTGATCGGGTCTTTAAAAAGAAGAAACAAAAGTATACCAGGTACTCTTCTCCTTCTTCTTCTTCTTCTACTTTTTCTTTTTGCCGATCTATTGCTGCTGGCCGGATCGCTGTTCCGCTGCTGCTGGCTATTCATAGGTCTGTCGCTTATGAATTTCTGTATTTCTGTGTTATTATTATTATTTTTTTATGTATATATATACAATCATGGGCATATTTTTTTTCTTGTATATATATTATATATATAATAATTTTATTTTTAAAATCTTAAAATAAAATATATTTCAACTTTCAATTGTTATTTTTTATTTAAATTAATTTATGAATTAAAAGTATTAATTTAAAAAAAATTATAGTTCTCATGATTAAGATATTAATTAATCATTATATTTTTTTTATTTATACTAATTAATTTAGTTTATTTAATTGAAAGGAAATTGATAAAAAAAATTAGGAACTTTGGCATCTAAAATAAATAAATATTTGTTTAATTAATCTATATTAATTAACCTATTTTATTTTATTTTATATTAATTAATCTATGCTTCATAAAGAATTATAAAATTTGTATATTTTATTTAGGAACATTTATTTCGTAAGGAAGAATACACCATAATTAATAATTATAATTTGTTGAAAAAACAAAAGTGATTTATAATATTAAACATGACAAATTTTAAAAGCCAGCTTGCGAATATTATGAGAATAATTCTCCTATTTGTATTTTTCATATCATATAGGGCTATATGTCATTAGAGCTTTTAGAATTGTTAAATGAATTACGTGAAATGAGTTAACGTGTTATGTTGGGTGATTTTAAAATAATGCTAAAAACTAAAATAAATTTATAACGTTTAAAATTATAGGGTTCTTCAAAAATTAATCAAATTGATAAAATCAAGTTGATTTAATCAAATGCAAATAAAAAAATTATGGTTATATTATTAACATAGTTTGAATTGACTTTAAAACATAATTAAATTAATTTTTTTGGTTTTAATTATGATTTAAATACATAAAATATTGATTAAATTCAAACAAAAACAAAATATATATATATTTTATTTTTATACACCTAATTTTAATTTTATGAGTTTTTTTTATTTATATTAAAAAAAGCTATGGTTTTAATTTATTAGCATGTGATCCAACAACTTATTTTTATTGTAGGTAAATTTATAATAACATTATATTTATTTATTTTTGAGGATTGAAATTTCCGTATATTTATATTTTTTACATATTAAATAATTATTAATTATTATTTATATTATTGGTATTAGAATATTTAAGTAGTTTATTTTATGAGTATGAATAATTAAAATATATTTTGAAAATATTTTTTTATTTATATTGCGCCTCATGTCGCTCAGGTGCGCGCCTGCGCCTTGCGCCTAGGCTCCAAGACTCCTTTGCGCCTAAGTGCGCCTTGCGCCTTTAATAACTGTGATTATTGAGGTGGATTTGGTGTATTTTTTCTCTCTTAATTACATAGGTGTGTTTGGTTGCTTAGAAAATAAATGAAACTGAAGTGAGAAAAAATGAACTGTTGTTGATTTACAAAAAAAGGAAAACTGATCTTTTAGTCATTTATATTGGTTTGAGCCTCTGAAGTTGCTAAATGAAGTTAGTTGCTCTCTGCCTTCGAAAATTTGTGTATTATTATTGGCAGATCCTTGTGTAATGCTTAAAATTTGAAAAAAAGCTTATAATGTAAATTCATATGCTCTATTCATATGATATTTGAATTTCCAGAATATGACCAGCAACATACGATTATCTAATAGCCTTTACTTTAATTAGCAACTTTAAAGGTTTGTTTCATGTTAATGTCAAATAGTTGTCTAGGAGAATACGTATTGTATTGGAGTATTGCAAAGGGTACGTCCTGAACTTCTCTGGTTGCTTATGAATTCCAATCTATGTATCTTTAGTGGCTAAGTTGGAATGATTTCGGTGTTTGTCCCTTTTGGTAATTTTGCTATTTAAAGTATTTTTTAACCCAAACACTTGACAAAAATAAAAGTTCTTCTATTACTTTGAAAAAGTCTTTTTTATCCAAACACTTTCATTAACATTGTGCAAAGGAGTAGTAATTTTTATCAGAAAAAGTGTGTATGTCAACTTTTTCTGTAATCTAAAATATTTAGTAATTAACTAATTCTTTCTATATTTAAAATTTTAAGGACTTCTATTATCATAATAATTACATAATAATATTTATACTAGTATAAATACATGTATTTATGAGAAAAATTTTGAAGTATTTGATTTGTATAATACATATACATATTTATTTTCTACTAATTTAGCAATAATATACTGTTAGTTAACCTATCAATATATTTTTTTTAAAAAATATTTAATCCTTTTTTCTTATAAAAAAAAATGACAGAGTATATGAGACACAAAGTATCATAACTCTTTGAAGTCTTCTGGCTGTTTCCACACGTTTCGCTCTTTTTTTGGTTCCCTCCGGCTTCTAATCTTGCATTTGCCCCCCCTATTAAAGTCCATGGGTTTGTACACACGTAGATTTATAAGTAGGCAAGTGTTAGAACTCACTTGCACAAAACCAATTGACTTGTGTTAGGTCCAACACCCACTCACTTATAAGTCCTTTATATATTTTATCATTATTTGATGTGAGATTCTTTTCCCAACAAGTCTGAATCTTGATATTTTTCTGTCATGGACCTACTTTATTCATAATGAATAAAATGCTTTCAATGATATTTATTGTTATGATGAATTTTTCCACTGCATCATGGGTTTTAGTTTTGACTCAATCAACCCTTTTTTTAAATTTCCAAATAACTGTCTAAACATTTTCAATGTCTAAAAATAGGATAGGAAGTGAAATATGTATCTCAAAGATTCCGTTTTCTGTAGGCTGAATATATTCCCTGCTCTTTGCAGATTCATAAAAAAAATCTACATGCTATTCTATATTCTGCTTCTTTTTCTTGTGAATTATTTAATGTTCATATTTGATCATGGATCTCAAATATATGCAGGTTTTGGTGATTGCGGTCTTGTTGAAAATAATCATGAAACGGCGATTTTCAATTATTCAGGTGAGTGACTCTAAATTTGAAGGAGAGTTGTCAGTAGGAAGTTTGCAATAACTAAAAAGTGCATGCATGTGTGTCTATGCTGTTCTTTTAATCTATTAATTCATTTTTTTGTTACAGTGGGAGGCTCTTGCTCTGTTGCTTATTGGGATTAGTGTGAATCAGTTAAGGTCTCTACCTGAGGACACCTCTGCCTTGGGCTTTTCAGTTGCAACAGGAGCATACTTATACACACTAATTTTTGTAAGTATCTTGTTAAGTTATTAATATGCCTGAATCTCCTGTTGTAATTGATTACATGGCATGCAAATATCTTCCTACTGTTCAAAACTGTTTAAATTGCGAAATTGCTGAAATGTTTCGGTGCAATTATACAGATGCATCTTATGAATTCATTCACAAAAAAGTTCATGGATAAATATACTTACAAGTACTTTATATCTATAAATATTTGCGTGCATGGAGAAACATGCATGCACCAAATATATATATCATACAGGATAACGGGAGTGCAGCCAGGGATTTGTTCATTTCTGTTTTGTTGTTGCGGAGGCGGGGAAATAAAAGTGTATGTATCTATGGGCACAACTATGAACTCCTTAAGAACTTTTTTTGGTAAATATATTGGTTGATGATGAAATATGTTTGTTACAACAATGCAAAAGAGTAAGCAACTATGGGGCAGTACTAATGCATAAATTTGTAAAATGTATATCACACCTTCTAAATGACATTTGGAATTTTCAATTCCTCTAGCATATTGGACGGGCATACCTCTGGGGCTATATGCTGCTACTTTTGAGGTGTAACTAAAGATGCTCGTAAGCTAATGCCAATGGTTCAGTCAGATAATTTTTCTTGTTTGTTAATGGGTTCACATTTGCCAACAGTTCTTCTGCAATCTACAATATATTGGCACTGTTCTCATCTTGGCACTAGCAATACTGTAGAGAACCATGCCTGAGAATATGTTACAAAAAACTAACTTTTGGACTTAATGCAGGTGACTGTTCCTTCACTAGCTTCAGTCTTCAATGAGTATGCTTTGAAGAGCCAGTTTGAGACTAGCATTTACCTTCAGGTAAGTTTCTGGTGCTATATCATGTAATACTGACCTGTTGTTTTTACATTGGACTAATTCATTGGTCACTATTCAATAAGAGAGAAATCAAAAAAGTTTTGGGAGGTTGGCAATGTTGATGATTTACTTTGAGTTTCAGTATAGCATTTTGCATGGACTGCTTTCTCAATCTCTAGCAAACTAGAGTATTGATGACGCATTGTCAGTCATCTTGGTTAATTCAATCTCCAGAGATTTGTGTGAATTTCAAACATATTGTCATAGAAACCTCACGTTCTTTATCTTTTGAAAGCATTAATTTTATGCTTTTTTTGCAGAACCTCTTTCTGTATGGGTATGGTGCCATATTCAACTTCCTAGCCATCCTAATAACTGCCATTTTTAAAGGTATGGATATGTACTGTGCTGAATGCTGCTGGTTATAATTAAACAAGTATCCATTAGCATGAAGCTTCTGTTTATGTTGTTGGATGGGGAAATTGAAGTTGACTATGTATTCTCTTGTCTATAAATCTTTCTTTACCAGTGATTAATTGGCTGTGATTATTTCACAAGTTTGCTTTTCCTTCTTTTTAATAAGAATATTAAATTGTCACTGAATTGGTGGGCTTGGTAGAGTCATTCTTGCATCCCACATATTATAAAATAGTTTAGAAATGTCAAATATCTGTAGCCAAAGCCAAAGCCTATGCAGGTACCAGCAGATATGCTTTAATATACAATTGTATGGTACATGAGTTGTTCAAATTTGAAAAATTTAAGGATTATTTCTTCTCAAAATTGTAGACCAGATGGACATTTTTAGGTGCAGACAACACAGCTACACTTTTAGAAATATATATCATTTCATCTAAATTGATGAACTTGCAAAATAGGAATGTAACAGTGACTACTGCTGCAAATAGCTTGATACGTATCAACACTGAAACATGCTATTTTATTGCTGCATATGACTGTTTGATTGGTTGCTCAAGTATCTGTAGCTGCATGCTTTTAGGCCCTAGTAGCTTGGATATCCTGCAAGGACACTCAAAGGCCACCATGCTTTTGATATGCAACAATGCAGCACAAGGAATTTTGTCATCTTTCTTTTTCAAATATGCAGGTGATTGAATTAGGCTAAGTTCCTTTTTTTTCTCCCTCATTCTTTATTATATCTCCATTGTTAGGTACCATTGTTGAGTGTTTATGTTGCATAGTTCTCTTGCAATTGTTACAAGTGATTTGTGCTCATAACAAAGATAAAAGCAAGTTCCTGTGCATGTGAGACAGAGAGAGAAAGGGACATCACTATATTCTTTATGTCTAAAGGATGGGAAGACTTCAACTAATGCACCACCTTTGATTTGATGTTGATTATATATTATATAACATTGACCTTATTGAATATGCTTTAGGAGTTGTTTTAGAGTCGATCACATATCTTGAGCTCTCACTTAATTATCATTTCCTTGTGTAACCAGCAAGTTCACAATTTCATTAATGCTATCCATTTCTTCCTGCAGATACAATTTTGAAGAAGTACTCATCAACTGTAGCCACAATTTTTACAGGAATAGCATCTGCTGCACTTTTTGGTCATACCCTGACAATGAATTTTATCTTAGGAATTTCTATTGTGTTTATCTCTATGCACCAGGTAAGTATTTGCCTACATCTCATATTTTTGTTCTCCTCTGAACCTCAGTAATTGTGTGATTTTTGTGCATATGAGAGAGAGAGAGAGAGAGAGAGAGATTACTTATTTATCTGGAATTTTGGCTTATGTAACATTATGATCATATTCCTCTTCAGTTCTTTTCACCACTTTCAAGGGTTAAGGATGAACCACCAAAAGGCAATCTGGAAATGATGGATGGTGAAAACAACCAGAGGTTGGTGCTTGCACTCTTTGGTTCTGTTCATTTACCATGACCTTTACACATAGTTCTTGGCTAAAATTCTACTCTCTATGCATTTTCACAAAGGGAATATATAGATTTTTTTTAATTTTCTGATATGTTTTTTAGAAAATCTGTATGATGTTTAGCATCAGTTGGCATCTGCACTATAAGATTCTGCCCTTTCCATTCTGGCAAGCTGGGAAATTCCTCTAGGATTCATATAAATGTGAATCATCACTAGTTTTTCTAAAAAGCTTTTGGTTGATGGACCTTCAAGCACAAATATCTTGTTTGTCGAGCTTGAAGTACATGAAACATGGGCTCTGTAAAATAATTCAATAGCTGACAAATACGTTTCCACTTTTTTTTTTGATTTAGCAGCTAGAACAATTTTCATGAAAAATAATTAATGAAGCGACTTATTGCTAATGAGATTTAGTTTGCCTAAATTAGCCTTCTTCATAGTCAAATAAATCAATTTTCTTTGGCGGAAAACTTATCTCGATTACTAAGGTTAACAGGGGAAAAGATAGCAATTACATTCTGTAAATTTTGATGATGGACAAATAATTTTGCATGGACCAAAAGGTGAAAGATTTCTTTTGTAGGACAGAGAATAGTTACTGTGCTTGCATGTCATAACTTGGTTCACACAGACCAGATCTTGAACGTTATACTCTCTCTTAGTTGTACTTTTGGTATAAATAATTATCCTTGCAAGTGCAGTGACATTGATATCAAGTTCTTCACTTTTTTTTTTTCCTCGTAAAATTCTGTAATATCCTTATCATCAGCACAAAGCTTTAGGTTGTTTTCCGCTCTTGCTTTGATTGTTGACACCGTCACTGGGAGGAAGCAAAATAATTAGTTAAAAAAGGTGATTGAGTGAAATTTTTTCTCTTTATTTCCCAGGTCTAAGGATGCATCCTTCATAAATATGACAGCTGGAGCAAATGAAGATGTAAGAACCTTCTTTTGATGCCTGTTACAACTGCCTTTGTAAGATTTTGATCTTTCCAAATGTGTTATACCCTTTTCTCCAGGCTAGTCACCAAGTTGAACATGATGAGAAGGCACCACTTCTTCCCATCTAAAGTTTTACCACTGGTAAGGATTCATACTGTTGTTTTTCTGATGCTTTTATAATTCTAATTGTAATAATAATAACATGATTTTATAATACAACTAACAGAAGATCCAGAAATATAAAAGTTAAGGCCCAGTTTAGGTTCTGACTGACAATTGCGAGGAAATGCACGTTAGTCTACCTTGAAATGAAATTCCTCAGTTTAGTTAGCATCTAAAATAGTAATCAACGAACTTCTGTTTTTTTTTTTTTTTTTTTTGCTTATTTCTATTTAACACGAAACTTATTTTACAGCATATTATTGATGAATGAAATCCTATGGCAGGGAGCAATTGTTGTGTACATTTCTAGGCAGGATTTATCAAATTAGTTAAGAAGATCACCTGTTTCCAGTAACCCAATAGAATAAATGCTATAAAAGAGATTCTTTATTTGATTTTGATATTACTTCAGTGTCCATGGGAACCTACAACATACCCTTGAGCAAGCCATCTTCTAAACATCTTTGAAGCATCAGAGGCAACTTAGAACCCTGCTGGTATCTGTCCAAGTGGGGAAAGACTACAAATTTATACGGAAATGTAGCAATTTTTGTACTCATTCGTGTATGCCGTGTCTAGAAAACTATTCTCTTCATATGTGTTGTACAACTCTTACATGAATTTTGTAATGTAATGGTCTCAATTTTACTTGAAATTTTTTCATTATTCGTGTCTGTAAAATAGAAGTCAATAGCAATGCATATGTCCAGCTTTGAGGTGAAGTTCTCTTAGAGGTTTGATTAAATCGCGGAAGCATTTGATATGTTAGTTTCCTTGGAACTTTTTAAGATATTAATTTAGGTGTAATTGAGTGCAAATGACACCAAATTGGTCCTAAGAAATAAAACCTATTGTAATATGGAAGTACTTTTATGATATTATAAAGAGAAGACATCCAAAATATCTAGCAAAGGCAAAATCTACCTTTTTTCCCCTTCAAGAGAAGCAGAAAGTATAAAGGCCTGGGGTTGAATGAGTAGGCATTTTCAAACCATAATTTGTCGAAGTTGGGTCAGGTTTAATTTAATTAGTATTATGGGCTTTTATTGTTTGAATTACTTCAGCAAAAAAGGAAAAATTCGACAACCCGTAAATTGGGTTCATTTATACTCTGTCGGATGTCGTTTTCTCTAGCATTAATTTGACTGATAAAATTCGAAATTTATTATCCACCTTTAAAATAGTTTCATGTTAATTTTAATTTTTATATTTTAAAATAATAATATGATACAGTTTTATAATTATTATTTAACCATAATTCTACTAGTAATTTTATTATAGTCCATCTACTCCATTTGAAAAGAAAAAAAGAAAAAAAAGAAAAGAAGCCTAAAGCTCTCTCTCTCTTCTTTTTTGTCAATGGTGGAGTAAGACAAGTTTCTGTATCCAAACCCAACCCAAACACCCTCCAAAATTCCCTTTTTCCTTTTACTAAATTTATATACCAAAATTATCATATATTTAATCAGACTCTCTCTCTCTCTCTCTCTCTTCTCCTTCATTTCCTTTTCCATTGGATTTTCGATCTTTCTCTATCTCATCTCCTAATTTTCCATTTCACCCTTTCTTTTTTCTCTAATTTACAATACCTACCCTCCATTTCTCTCTCTCTCTCTCTCTCTATTCTACCTCAGTTGGAAATATAATATTAATAGTAAAAATGATCATTTAATAGATTGGCTGCTGTTGTATTATTCGATTCTATTCGATTCGATTCTGGTGTTAGGGTTTCGACAATTATAATTCTAATAATAATATTAACAATTTGAACATGGAATCCGAGGATGAGTTCGATATGCAGGACGCTGCCGCTGAATCTGCTGATGACGATTTCTACAGCGGAGGAGATGATGCATTTGACAGCGATGACGCTGATGTTGCTGATTATGAGTTCATCGACAACGATTCCGATGATTCCGATGACCTCATCTCCCATCGTCACCAGGTTTCTTTTCTTCCATTTCCATCAAATTTTGCTTTTTTAGATTTTTTAAAGTTGATTTTTATTTTTTCCTTTTATGGTTCAAAATCTGATATGCTTTTCTTTGCCGAATTAAATAACTCTTTAAATCTTGATTATTCATCTTTTTGTTCCTTTTTTTTTTCATTGTTATTTGTTAATTTTAATTAGGTCCATGTGGTCCGTGTTTGTATAAATGTTTGTTAGGTTAGGTTTATTTGATGCGAATAATGACTTATTTTCATAATATTTGTATGGAAAATTCCCTACGTTAATACAGAATACAAGACTACAACTTTTGTTAAGAATTTCAGCCTTTGCTTGCTCAAAGTTTCACAATTGAGCTCATTGGATGCTTTTAGGCACAAGTTTGAGGTTCTAACTCATATTTTTCTTTTGTTAGCAAAACTATGCGATTCTAAGTGAAGCAGATATTCATCAACGCCAAGAAGATGATGTTATGAGGATATCTACTGTGCTTTCCATTTCAAAGGTTTCAGCTGGCATCTTGCTCCGCTATTACAACTGGTAGGACTCTACTTATGGTCGGGGCATATTATTTTTAATTGAACATTATAAGCATTTTTGTTTACAGGATTGCATTCTATTGCGGGATATCTGAGTAAAAATTGATAAAAATTTTGGCCTATTTTTGTGAAATTTTAGGCAGCATTAGCTTTGAAATCTTGGAATATTCAATTTTTATTAACGCATTGGCTATAATGCATCATTTACATTTACCAAAATCCTGCAGGAGTGTCAGTAAAGTGAATGATGAATGGTTTGTAGATGAAGAGAAGGTTCGCAGGGCTGTTGGCTTATTGGAGAAACCAGCTGTTGAATTTCCAGATGGTAAAGAAGTAAGCAGTCCACATTAATCTCAAGCAGTTTCTTCAAGATTTTGCATGAAAGCTCGGGTTGTTCAGCATTCTTCATCCTGCTAATTTATTGTGATGTGTGTTCCACTTTTGGCAGATGACATGTGGAATTTGTTTTGAAACCTATCCTTGTGATAGGCTGCATGCTGCTGCTTGTGGTCATCCATTTTGTAATTCATGCTGGCAAGGTTTGTATCATCTTAAGAATGTCATGATAATATGCTAGTGACGCAGTTATCTTAAATACGCATTTTCATATTATATGTTGGTTTCTGCTTCCAATTTGCAAAGGACCTAATGTTTTCACCATATAATACTGTATAATATGTTAGTGACGAGGTTATATTATTCATGAAATCAGTGACTCCATACTTGCCTCTTTCATCAATGTTAGGAATTCGATTATGTTATAGTTATCTAACTAGATTGATTAACCAAATGGATATTGAGATAATCTATTCCATTAGATGATGAAAGGCTCAATGACAGTCTATTGGATGATTAAAAGCTCAACCTTTTTGGCATTTGGATGTTATGCAGTCATCTAAATGACAAACATCTTCTATTGCTTATTCTGATTGAAACAATAATTTGGAAGCATGAAGCTAGAGTGAAGGGGCAGTGTTGCTGATAGGGGTTTATAAGGTGTTGGGGAGTATCATAGAGGTCCATTACTTTTGTCCTGATGTCTCATATCATTCAGTTCTTACTTGAATTTAGTGAAAAAATGAAACTCAAATGATGATATTGTCATGTCTGATTTCTTCTGCATACAATTAATAGACTAGTGCAACTATAGTGGTTTTACATAAAGGATTTGGTTGGTATTTTTCCATAGGCAAGTTAATCTTTGAGGGTTCTTATATATTATATTTCAGATCAACTATTTTCCCCCTGAGCATCATTTATTGCATTAAAGAGATCTATCATCTGAAATTGAATTTTGCAAAATTAGTGGTCGTTGGTATCAGCCTTAACAGTTCCGAGCAGCATTTATGATATCTAACTTATGGTTTTGTTTGTAGGACATAGGACCACTCCTATTTTTCCATGCCTTAAACACTTGCTTTGAGGTATTTCTAAGTAATTATCTCTATCGGTTTGTAACTTCATTGTGAACCCGAAAAGGCTTGAGATGAAATAAACCACTGAAATTCTCGTCTTTAGTTGAAGGGAAATATCTCAATCATATCAGGCGTTCACTCGCTAATATTTTATCTTGATTTTTCTTGAGTTTCTTCCTTCATCGTCTTCAAAAAGAGGGAGCAAATTGTATGGTAATTTATGGCAGGAAAATGTTAGGAGTTTAAGCATCTTCTGAGAGAGGGCCTGGTGCACTCACTATAAGGTGGTATTGAAGTTTGGCTACAAATCTTCTGATCCTAGCTTTACTTGTGGGCTGTAAAGGAAGACATGTAACAGTTCAAGTTGCTGTTGGTGGGATAGAATTGTTTTGTAAGGAATTCCAACAAGTGGTGTCGCCGTTTGTTGTCATCTACTAGAAGCTATTTGCATGAATTAAGTCCCTCTTTTTTCCTCCTTTTAGGTTGGCAATGAATTTTCTTGGAATGGGAAGTACATGCAATTTTAATCTACAGAATATTGATTGATGTATTTGTACTATGTTATAAAGACTCAACCCAAATATATTTCTTATGGTCCTGTAGTTAGAGAGATTATTAGGTTTTAGACCAAATTTCATCTTTGATTTAGATTGAGCCGGAGAAAGTGATAGTGAAATACTTACAGACTGTTAGAAAGGTTGTTCTGGACATTGCCTATTGAGGGAAAGAAAATAGTGCTTGAAATTAGTTTTGCTATCAAAATTTTCTCTTCTAATGTTCATGCCCATTGACCTTCCTGCCTTAACATGAAGTTTTTTTTCTTTAGTTGCTCTACATTGATGCAATTTTTGTTCATTGTCTCATAATAATTTATTTTGGTCAATTGAAACTGTGTGAGGGGAAATGAGGTGCAAAAAAGAGCTGAAAGAAATAATTGGGGAGAGGTCTGAATCGTCTGGTAGGCAGTTCATGCTATCTTCATGTTGCTGCTGTTGGATTATTTAATAATTATGAGCCCTGGCCTTTTCTCTGTGGAAATTAAGTCTTTATCTCCCAGTTGGCACCATGGGCAAGTCACAGTCATCTCATATCAAAATTATGTTTTATCATACTCATAGCTGGACTATCGTGTGCAGTAATTATAGCATTACAGAACTTGTAGTGTAATTATGGTATACAAGAAAAATTCAAGTAATTGAAAGTTTATACACATTGTACAGGACATACATACTATGATTTATGTTTACGAGACTGAATTAATACTGGCCAAGATATTAAACTTTTGCAAGTCACTTTACTTGAGTTGCATGTTTATTGTCTTTTATATCTGAGAATTTTTAACAACATTTTATCCTTTTTTTCCATATTACTTTTAACCTATTCATTTATTGGGTCTATTGATACTTATCTTTTGAGGCCCTTGTGTATCCTCCTTTTTTTTGCTATGTAGGTTACATTAGCACATCTATTAATGATGGTCCTGGATGTTTGATGTTGCGATGTCCTGATCCATCTTGTAGTGCTGCTATTGGTCAAGATATGATAAATGAATTGGCTTCTAATGAAGACAAGGAAAAGTATTCCCGTTATTTCATCAGATCTTACATTGAGGATAATAGAAAGGTAATTTTGCATTTTTACAGTTCGAATGGATAATCCACCCTTGATTTCAAAATAAAGAAGAATTTTCTATATTTTGTACCTCAAAAGTAGAAGATTGTTTTCTGAAGTTTCTTTATGAATTGCCATTTTGTATGCAATCCTATTGATTACTTACGGTATGAGTTCAGTATAAAAATAGGGCATCACTTTTAGAATTAGTGTTCACAGAATTGACTTACGTTTGTCTACGGTATCTTTTCTTTTAAACTAGATTCTTACTTTTTGGCCTAAGGCAAAGTTTTTGTTTTTCTAGGTTTAGTTGAGTTGACAAACCAATTTGTTTGCCACCGTTATATGTTGACTTCGTTTCCATGCCTGTTTCTGCTTCATGTTTAAGGTTTCCTATATATTGTTCTGTGGGATGGGCATTTTGCAATAGTTAATAGATGTTAACTGATTTTGATTTTCTATTTATTCACACATACCACACACTCTTTTACACAAATTTTTGTGCATTTTATTGTTTTCCCATTTTACATTCAAAATGTTTAAGGATTGTGAATCTTTTTAATAATATCTCCTTTACCTCTAATTGTCTTAAATCTAACTTCTTGATGAATTCTATTGATTTATATCGGACAAGGATGCAGTCCTAATTTATGATTGAAAAAAAATTAATAGTTTAGGTAACTAAATCAGGGAAGACTCATGTTAGGATGTCTTCTCTGGATAGAAAATACTCTACATTGTCTTGATTTGAGCCTAAATCAAAGTTAGACTTTGATGTTCAACTTTCCTAGTACTTTTAACTTTTGCTTGATTTTTTAGTGTTATCTACATCATCCTGTCTGGCCCCTTTTTTTGTCACAATATAAATGGTCAGGGGATTGTTTTATGCTTCTAGTCGTTTATGACAACATCACGCTGGGAAGATTTGACAACTTTTTTGTTATATTCCCTTGATTGTTGTTTTTTTGTGTTATTTTATAGACCAAATGGTGCCCTGCTCCAGGATGTGATTATGCTGTGGATTTTGTTGTTGGCAGCGGAAGCTATGATGTTACTTGCCGCTGCTCTTACAACTTTTGCTGGAACGTGAGTGTCTTTGAATTGGTTAAGGATCTGTAGTTTTCTTATGGTTCTGATGGATATTATATTTTCATACATAACTGTGCGTGTAAGTATGCCTAGTGGTTCTTTCTTACTGTTTCTGGCTCTCTTCCACGTATAAATTTAATATTGCAGTGTACTGAAGAAGCCCACCGTCCTGTTGATTGTGGAACTGTGGCCAAGTGGATATTGAAGAATAGTGCTGAGTCTGAAAATATGAACTGGTAAGGAGCATGAGCTAGGAGCCTGGGATTTAGTTTTATTCCTTTTTAATTATATCATTTCGGTAGATTGAGAAGGTTAGGATGTGGTGATTGAACAAGGGAATCTTCTTTACAGCCTGAGTGTTTTGCACCAGATTAATCAGTGTGCCTAAATAGCATGCCATGCCTAACTAGCTACTGTTTCTAGTGATGGGTCATATGCGGGGTAGGGGTTATATATTATAAGAATAATCTATGCTAAATTTGTTATTATTGGGATGTCTGTGTTGGTCCAGGACATCCCAGTTTGTTCAAAAGAAATCTCATAGTGGAAACTCATTCTTACAATCTTTTCTTAGTTGATCTTAAGGCTTGGTCCCCTATAAATAGGTGAAATTGATTATTGATAGTCTTGTTCAATGTAAAATTCCGGATGAATGATAGGATTTAATTGAAATATTTTCAATAAGTTCTTTCCATGTTGTCTATTAGTTTAGTAAAATTTAGTTGGTGTATTTGTTGCTTCCTTTTGTCACTTTAAACCTCACTACAGGAGATGGCTTGTGTGGGTGCATATGTGTGCATAGGTGTACATGATATATTGTTGGTGTGCATTTGCATCTTTCCTTTTGCACTCCATCCTTATTTGAGAACAGGGCTTCTGTGAGTCTATGTGTGCACACAAGTACATGTGAATTTTTGTGTATGCGTGTGCATCCATAGGAGGTATAAATGGGTATGCATGAGAGTGTATGGGTTCACACATCTTTACCTATGTGAAATGACCTTGGTGTATCACAATAAGTAGGTCTTCCAGATGAGTAGTGAACTATCAACTATGTGTCATATTTCTCCATGCTTTAATGTTAAATAATGTGTTGAATTTCAGGATTCTGGCTAATTCCAAACCTTGTCCAAAGTGCAAGAGGCCAATTGAGAAAAATCAAGGCTGTATGCATATTACATGCACACCACCTTGTAAATTTGAGTTTTGTTGGTAAGTTGGTTAATCCGTTTCTCTCTCTCTCTCCCTCCAACCCACCTTTCACAGGCATTTCACTCTTCATTCTGTATTAATATGCTCAGAAACAGTTTAGTTTTAGAATTTTTGTGGTGCAGAATCAGAATCATTAATTTCCTTTTGAATTTTTGAACTCTATGCATGGCAATTTAGTACTATATATCCCTGTTCAAGTCTTGTCTATTGGCTCAAGTGACTTCTGATTTTTTTCCCTGCTGTGCATGTTTTCAGTAAAAATGTCCCTGCAAAATGAACTATCCTATGAGTTTATTTTTTTTCTAAACTTTCTGTACTCTAATACTCTATGATTTCTTTGGTTTCATTCTTGAAACAAGATATTGTTTTTTAAACAAAAGCTATTTGCATGTTCCTTAATACACATTCATTTTATTATCTATGGTTGCAGGCTTTGTCTTGGTGCATGGTCAGATCATGGAGAGAGGACTGGTGGTTTTTATGCATGTAATCGTTATGAGACAGCAAAGCAAGAGGGAGTGGTATATCATATGGTTCTATTTTCTTAACAAGAAATCTCAACCTATCCGTTGTATGATTCTGTTACTACATTGACTATTTCTTTTGGTTTTAGTATGATGAGGCTGAGAAGCGAAGAGAAATGGCCAAAAACTCTCTAGAGAGATATACTCATTATTATGAACGATGGGCGACCAACCAATCAGTAAGTGGCCATAATACTTTCCAAATATTTTGTATAATATTAAATTCCTTGTCATGTGAAATATTTTGCATCCTTAATGGTTTCAAATTTGATTCTGAGCTTTTCCTTTTGGATTGCAGTCTAGGCAAAAGGCACTGGCAGACCTGCAGCAAATGCAAACTGTACATGTAAGTTGAACTCCTGACTATTAGTTGTTTCTTTGTAACGCTAGTATAGTTGATTCTCATGGTTCATTTTTGTATGACCAAAGATAATAGTGTAAGATTATTTCTTGCCTTTCAATTAGGGGTGCAGAGAACCAAACTTTTAAAGCAATGATTGACTTGGCTCATTTGAAGCTTGTCCTAGCTCATTTATCACGAAGGAAAAGCTAGCTGAAAAAAATGAATTCTGACACTGATTCTGTTTACAAATAGTGTAAAATGGTGCAACATTTGATTCTGTACTGATGTGGGATATATATTACATTGTAAATCCAGATTGTCCAAAAGCAAAAGGATAATAGGTGCTAGAATCGGTGGACTGGGGAAGGTATATCTTGATAGATAGAGAATCCTACCACCTAGTGAACTCGCTAGAAAGTAAGGCGAAGAGACTGCCTCCTGGTTTTAATGTAGTGAATTTATAACGTGTCCAGCATCAAAGATTATAGCCAAGTACAGTTATAATATTTTAATAAGGAAGCTCTATTAAGCTCCAGGCATGAGGCCCCTGGAATTTGGTGGCTTAGCCCACAGATTTGGATGATTTTGCTGGACCTGGTTCCGGTTACGAGTTCTGAGCACTGAACTTAAGTACTGAGCTCAAATAACCTGACATTCTGGCTTGGCTCACTTGTATTCTTCACTAGTATATTAATGCAGGAATGCCAGAAAATGTGGGCTACATATTAATTGTATGAGATTATGTTAATAGAAAGTTTCTTTATGTGGATTAGATTATTTTAGCAAACTAGATATAAAAATAATTTCCCAATTGAAATTGTGCCCACATGGTCTTAATTTTGTGTTATCTGAAGATCTGTTTTTACCTATTGATATCAAATATTTTCCTTGCTGAAGATAAGTTTAATTTGGTTTTGTAACTAAGAGTGATGATCCTTTGTTTTGTAGCTTGAGAAGCTGAGTGACATACAGTGTCAGCCAGAGTCACAGCTAAAGTTCATTACAGAGGCCTGGCTACAGGTAAACTAATGTTACTGTGCAACTAGATTTATACTGCTGCTTTTTTTTTTAATATTTTTTTTACCATACACAAATACACGATTATTTGTTGCTTTTCTCATCGTATCTGCTCTTTTCATAGATTGTTGAATGCAGGCGAATGTTGAAATGGACTTATGCCTATGGATATTATTTACCTGAGCACGAACATGCCAAGAGGCAGTTCTTTGAGTATTTGCAAGGTAAGTTGTCTCTTCATTTTGAAGCAGTTTCTTTTTTATCCTTGTTATGGTGTTCTTATCACAGAGACCATTACACAGGTGAGGCCGAATCTGGGTTGGAACGACTTCATCAATGTGCTGAGAAAGAGCTTCAAGTTTATCTAAGTTCTGAGGGTCCATCAAAGGATTTTAATGAGTTCCGCACCAAACTTGCTGGATTGACCAGGTGATTTTGCAATTATTGCTAAAAATGCTCTCTTTGTCTCTCTCTCTCTCCCCCTCTCTTCCCCTTTCTGCTTAATTTTGTTTCAGACAAGTATTTCCAAGAATGCCAAACTGAAAGGTAGTGTCAGGTTATTGTATGTTTCATATGATTATATGCCTTAATGTTGACTCTATATTGTCCTTGGATTGGCAACACTGGTCAATTAACTTGAGCATTGAACAGAGGATGCCTGAATTTTTTTTTTATTTCCTAAAGTTAAGAGTGGAGAGAAAAGCACTAAATAGACATGACCGACAGTTTTCTTTACTGTAGAATTCCATCAATTAGATGCTTTTTTGAGACTTCTATAGGAAGTTGAATATTAGAGAGGCAACTAGTCAAATTAATCAACAAACTTTTTTTTTTTTTTTCAATTATTTTTCTTTCATTTGTTGTACTAATCTCATTGCTTCACCTCTTTCTTCTTTTCTTGTTACCCTTCTTTAATCACCCTGGGTTGAATGACAACAGTGTGACTCGGAACTACTTCGAGAATCTAGTTCGAGCTTTAGAAAATGGTCTATCAGATGTGGACTCCCATGGTGCCTGCAGCAGGACAACAAGCTCAAAGCGCTTGGGAGGGGGAAGCAGCAGGGGAAGAGGTGGGAGAGGCAAAGGCTCTACATCCATATCAAGTGGCCCTAGCAGAAATATTGATGATTCAGGTCACTGGTCATGTGAACATTGCACCTTCGCAAATATCAGGTTGGCCACCATTTGCGCTATGTGCCAGCAACGCCGATAAATCTTATTTGCTACACAGATTTGCCACCGGGAAGGAAGTTACCAGTTTTGCCTCTTTGGCTGTCCAGTTTCATTGGGGAAAGATCTTTAGAGCGTAGCCAGGGAGGGAAAGAATAAAGTCCCAATGGTCTCTCAGCTTTAAGACCTGAACTGCAATGACGGGGGAGTGGAAATAGGACGGATGGGAAAGGGAAGGTAAATGCTTTTGCCTTGTTTGGCTTGTTCTGGAATCAGCTGTAAATAGTTGGTGGGATTTAACTTGTATTGGTATCCATGCAAATGTATCTATCTATAATATTTACGTTCATTTATTTATGTTGTTACTGATAGATTTATAGTGCACTTGAAAGCTTTCAAGTGATTTGTAGTAGTGATAACCACTTTTGGGGGTCGATAGGCTGCATTGGCCCCTACTAGAATGAAATAAGTTTGTTGTACCATTTATTTCGTCTAATATTTTTAAATACTTGTTTTTAGTTTCTTTTGATGCCTTAGTGGTGTTTTTGAAGATTTTTTTTTATTTGCCAGTCCAAGCAGTTTTCGATTAGAAAAGGAGAGGAATGTTAGACAGCTAAGTCTATTTAAAATGGATTTAAAATAATGCGTGGAGTGACTTTGAACAAGAGAAACCAAAATCTTGTTGGTAGAGCTTCGTACGGAATTCCTTTACCATGTTTGGTATAAATCAGAAGTCTGACTTAAAAAATTTAGTGAGATTAAAATTTGAAATTGAACTTAGTGACGCATCAAGCCTGTGCCGGGTTGTTTTGTTTATGTTTAGAAGCAAAAAACTGGAGCAAATGTATCATGTAAAAATAAGAAATCGTTTTCAAAAACTGAAATTAAATTACAAATTAGTACAGAAGACTTTTATAGCGAGTGAGAACAGTGTGTTGGGTGGATTATATATAGTGAATCAAGCTCCCAAGCATTTAGACAGGAATCTCGAAGAGTAATACAGTTAATGAAGACAAGAAACAGAGATTGACACATGGCCCATTTAAGAAAAGCAAGCCAAGATGTTCCATTTGGGAGATTCTTAAGTTGATACAGCAACCCAATGGAAGATGGTATACATTGAATTGCTGTTCTGGACAAGCTCAGATGTTGTATGTTGGAATTTCCGGAAACTTTCTTTTATTTTTAAGCACAAAGAAAGGTCAAGTTTTCTCAAAGTTCTACTCTTAGTATTTGGCCAACTTTTAATTTTCCTACGATGTGGCAAATTTAATTCGTAAAGCTTTAGCTGACATAAAAAAAAAAAAAATTCCTCCAATAGCTTCAGTCTCCTAACAAAAGTAGTTCCACTTCAGAACTCTTGAAAATAAATTATTCAAATGTCCTCTTATATGTATAAACCTCAACGTAAAAATTACCGTATTTTTGATTAATACGTCGTAGATATCTGCAGGATTTCTATCATACATTCTTGACCCGATCCATTTCTTGTAGCAAATCATGCATCGTCACATGACTGTCTGACATTGTAATCAAATATTTATCACTGACTACTCTTAAAGCAATTCGGGTAGAGATACCACAAGCATTTAGTAGTCGTTCTAAATGACATACAGGTTCCCCTTTAAAGAAGCATGAATGTGAGCTCCTCAAGTTCAAGGCCGTCGAAACTTTTCAACAAATTTTATATTTTCATGTTGCGACTCCTTCCAAGTTTCTCCACTGTGCTTTCCCTTTCCTCTTTGCTCTTGCCATGTAGCAATAAACCCGAAATTTTGAGGGCCAAGGGAATTCCTCCAACATAACTCACAAAGCTCCATATAAGCTCCCTTGGGATGAATTTATCTAAAAGCACGTAAACTAAAAAGCTGAAGAGCTTCTTGATGAATTAATGTTGGAACCTCATATATTCCCTGAACAATATCTTGAAACACTTTTCTGTCTCTACTTGTTATAATGACTCTGCTTCCCTTACCTAAACAAATACTCTCTAGAAATTCTATTTGCCTGTAATCATCCACATCAACAAGTACAATCAGAACCTTTTTACATCATTCTGAAAATTGATCTTGAATTGGCATTTCCCTTATCAAATATTTCTAAATTAGCTTCTGATTATTTTTCTTTAACTTTTTCAATGAAGCAACTACCTTGAGAGTGAGAAGCAAGTGTTGTTTTACCGATACCTCCCATTCCCCATATTCCAACCATGCGAACCTCATCATCAAGCCCAACACATATAAACATTGTTGGCAATATTCTCAACAAGTTGAAACTCAGTCCTAATGAACAATTTGAAGGACAAACTTTATAATGAGTTGAAATGCTAATTAAAAACTAAAATAATTTTGACAGTAAGGAAACATAATGTAAACTAGATGATGATTCAGAAAATTGCAAAAATTATGTCCAGAATGATGATATCAAGAAATCACTACTCTTTTTCTTTTCTCCTAAACTTTTTTTTTTTAAGAAAAAAATCTAATTTTATATTATCTTGAAAGTAATGATTTACCAGAAAGATTGGCTGCTCTGGTCAATGCCTTGGTCCAGTTTTGCACCTCGTCTAAATTGTGGCTGAAATCTTGATCTAGCTTAACTAATGCCTTTCCATAGCTACCTGTTTGGTTGTCAACATTTAGAATTCAGGAATTACCTTTTGCCCTTGATCCTTGCATTTCGAGATTTTTTCAAGTTCATCCAAACACCTAGTTGAAGTAGAAAAGTTTCTTGAGAAAATAATCGTGTCTGCAATTGCTTGCAAGATTGCAGGCTCAAACTCTTCTCCTCTTTCAAGTCTATGATCTATTAAGGTTGAAATGCCTAATCGATACAAAGCACAATGGAGATAGCTTGTAATGATGTTACGGGTGTCTGCACCTTTAAAACTAAGAAATACTTTATGCTTTTTTACTGCCAGAACACAAGATGAAGAAGCCATGTTCAACAATGACTTGTAGATTTGTGTGTGAATTGATCTAAGAGAAGGTTGCATTAATTTTATATAGTAGTGGTGAAGGAAGAAGATTCTTATCAATTTAATTTCTCTCAGCACTCAGCACAGAGAGAAAAAGCTGAGAAATTGTTTATAGTTTTCTTCAAACTTACTGCGGAAATAGATGAATTATTCAATGGATGGAGAAAAACCAGGACAAGGAATATGAGAATGCAGACGCAAATATAACTCAAAGGAAAGGGCCAAAGTATAATATTAATTTCTGTCACAATTTCTTTTAGTATGATCAAATAATAATATTTCAGAAAATGAAAGAAAGGAGATTGGTGGCCAAAGTATAATATTAATTTCTGTCACAATTTCTTTCAGTATGATCAAATAATAATATTTCAGAAAATGAAAGAAAGGAGATTGGTTCAACAAATACCAAGAAAACAAAAGAAAGCGTACAAGCTCTACACATCCAATCTTCTTAATTCTTAATTATTATTTTTTAATTCCTACTTTTTTCTTTCTCCTATATGAATATGATATTTGAACATAATAAGACAAGATTTAATGCATCACATTGTTCCTTCCCTAGCTCCTACAGTCCAAAACATTTTTCTTTTTCTTTCTTGTCATCTCAACTTCATTCAGTAAGTTTCTTGGCAACACACGCTTACAATATGTGCAAGTCGTCTGCATTAATATAATAGATGTTATAAAATTTATCTGCTTCAATTTTTTAAGCTTAGGAACCTTGTTCTCTTACATCAGGTTGGTTTTATAAGTTAATGTCTGCAAGCTAATTGGAAAAGGGTAAAAAAATAATAATAATAATAATAATTAGATGGAACAAAAAAACAAATAGAACTCTCTGTCAAACCACATGAGAAACTAATATCTTTGCAAATTAAATAAATTTTATATAGACTTGTACCAAACAATATCTTAAATACAATTAAAACTAATTCATAAATTTATGTGTTCAATTTATAAAATTGAAATGACATGTGAAAATTGAAAAAGCGCAATAAAGTTCAAGATTTTGTTCCCTTCTTCCTCCAATGCTCAAACCCATTTTTAACTGATATATAGTGAACTATTATGCTTAGACCAAGTAATAAATTGAATAAACCTAGGTTTGAATCATTATCTCAGTTATGTTTGTCATCTGCTATCATCTTTACCAAAATTAACATTAATTCAAGAATATATAACCTGTTTAAAATAAGCAAGAGAACTAATTCAAGAATAAATAGCCACTGCACTTCATCATCTTAGATAGTAATGCAAAGAATTCAAAAAGGGTCAATTCTTTCTCTAAATTATATAATGTCTAGTATAACCACCATGTATACTTTCTCAAGAGCGCAAATTATTTCTTGTCAGCAATCTGCAAATTTTACCAGATCTATCCATTGTATCTAACCTATATCAGTTACCTGCCTACCACATTAATAAGAAATGAAACTTTATTTATTGATTTTCCCCCCCTCAAAATTGGTTTTAACTTCAGCCAAGCAACAATCATGTTGGAGAAGTGGTTCTTGCCCTTGAATTCATTTCACTATATCATAGCCTTAAGCAGCAACATTTTGCTGTTCGTGATATCTTGAACCAAGTTTTGTGTTGAGTGATGTCATCAACCTTCCATGTTTCAGAGGGTCCAAATTTGCTTTCTAGAAATAGAATCATATAAAAAAATTTCATCGTGTAGAGCAAGGCTTACATTCTGCACTTGTTAAATGTTCCTGGTTTTATAGGCAGTGTAAGCCAATAGTAATGGAATTGCAAGGCTATAAGCCGGAAAATGGAACAGTGGATTCATCTCATAAGCTTTCATAAGGGATCTGCAATTCTGTGAGAAACACAACCAATTCAGAACAGAGAATAATCAAATCCAGTAGATACTAATTAATGCATTTTTTAATGCAGTTCCCACAAATATGGACTTGAGTGGTAATAGCCATTTGTGATGATTCAAAGTGTACATTTTCTTTAATATATACTGTAGAAATATCAGACAGCAAATCATGTGTAAACAAAATAATATGGTCATTCCCAAGCATGTAAATGGATTAGGGTCTTATTTTCAAAGCCCACACCAGTTTATTTGGTCAGTCAAGATTACTAGAATAACAGGGGATCTTAATATATGATTTGTACTATATTATTAGTTCTCAATGGAGCGTACAAGAATCATACGACCAAGTCCCAAGCATGTAAATGGATTAGGGTCTTATTTTCAAAGCCTACACTAGTTTATTTGGTCAGTCAAGATTACTAGATTAACAGGGGATCTTAATATATGATTTGTACTATATTATTAGTTCTCAATGGAGCGTACAAGAATCATACAACCAAGGTGGTTCCAATCGTCCACCACCCAACCCAACCCCACCCCAACACACACATTCCAAAAAAAAAGTCATTATTTTATAAGATGCAATGTATATACTTCACAGAACTTAATCTTTTATACTAAGTTGAATAAGAGTTGAAACTTACCATAAAATGCTTCCAACAGATTGCCAAGGAAACCACCAAGAGAACTTTCCGAACCCACCTCTTGCCAAAATAAAATTTTGGTTGTCTATCTCCACGTTTGTCGTATATTTGGAATTTCTTATTCTTATGAATGGAATCATCATCTTCTTTCTTCCTTGAAAGAGATAGAAAATGTTCCTTGAACATACCTCTTTCAGCAGCCAAAGCCCCAGCAACCAAAACAGCAGGAAATACAACGAACAAGAGATGGGGAACAACCACCACCATTATATCAGGAGATCCAATATATTCATGTTTTGCATTGTTGTTGGATGTTTTTACTGCCCATCCCATGTATGTCATGTACCCTCTATCCCCACCATCAGTGAAAACTTGTCCAATAAACCAGGGGCAAGATAAAAGGTAGATTAAGTATCCTAAAATACCAAACCATGCTATGGGAAGCCTGCAGAATTCTTGTAAAACCCATATTATACCATTTAAGAAGCCTTTTCCAACAATGAAAGACTTGTAGGAGTACTGCTTCTTTGAAAATATGAGAAGAACTTTTGGAATAAGCAGAATGGAGAAAAGTAAATACACGGAAGACCAGAGTATTGGGTAATACAAGGCAGCCCATTGACAACCCATGACAAAAAATTCCTTCCACGTCCATGAGATCTTAGCACTTAGACCATTTACTGAAAACGGCTTCAGTTCAGTCAAAGTTGATCTTCCCATTATGTCAATTGCTTCTATTTGCAGCCAAAATCTATCAGAAGATGGGTCCTCAAAGGCTTTATGATTCCAAGGAGCTGCATAAAGGTCCCCCCTGGACATCCCCCCCACAATTTTTGTCATGGGTGTTTCCATGACCATGTTCAGAGTTCCAGGACTTGCATCATAGATCCTAACCACAACAGACACAATTGGAGAGACAGAAAACACAAGAGCTCTAACTGTCTCATAAGATGAAGGGACCATATGCTGACATTCATACTTCTGACGCCATGAAGATGCTGACATGAAGCGAGAATCTACTGGAAATGTGGGCAACACAATCATTTTTTTGGCTCCTGACTTGAAATCAATGTCCAAAAATGAAACATGTCCTCTATCAATAGCCATAATCCGCATGGCTCGACTCTTCCTCCAGTCACCCATCTCCCACTCCCAGAACTCCTCAGATGGTGCGGCTCCAAAGGAACAGTTCTTAGAACTTCCAGAAGGAATTTGGTGTATATTTAACTGGAAAAACTTCTGTGAGGACAAAAAATTTTCAATTGATTGGTGGTGCCGTTTTAAATTATTACCAAACCTAGAATGAAGATGCCCACACAGATAAGCTGATAATGACTGATTAAGAAAAATATCTTTCAGGTTCTTCCCAGAATGTGAGGATCCTGAGAATGAAAGTGGAAAATGTCCAAATGATATCTTAGTTACAGGTTTATTTAATTGAAAATCCCATTGTGATAGTTGTGATTCTATTTGAGTTAATAGTTGATCAGTAGGATGCCCAAAAAGATTTGTTGGGCCCCGTAAGCCAACAGACATCGTAGTATCCAGTCCAACAAATAGATGTTTGCGCTCACCAGTCTGAAAGATAGTAGAAAAAGCAACAAAGATGACAGAGTAAGGAAAGCTTTATGTTATCATTAAACAAAATCTTAAAGTAACTACCAGAAAAATATTGAGATCATAAAAAACAAATAGCAAGTGATGGGCATGGTTATGAAATTTGGGAACCAGTGAAGTAAACAATTACCATGATGAAAAATAAAACTTTGATTACCAAAATAATCTGAAATGACAATTTGGATGAAATCAAATTTCAGGCAAAGTATTCTGGCTGTTAATTGCAAGTTCAAATTTGACCAGTTGAATCATGCATGAAATCGATTGTTAATAAATATAAACCTATTAAAAAAGGAGCCACTAACCTCAACTGTGACACTGTTGACATTTCCCTTTCTTCCCAACTGTCCATTAATGCTATATTTGGAAAAGAAATCAAATGAACCACCAACAACAGGTACTCCAAAATTATCATGATTTCCTCTGAGATCATAGAAGATGTTCTTGTCAAGTCCGCTTCTTTTCACAATATCTTCCATTACATTCTGATATTCTAGCCACTCATCTTCATTTTGTTTCATTATTAACAAGTCCTTGCTTTTCCCATCTGGTAAACAGAAGAATAATGTATTTTGAGGAGGTCCATCCAGTGATCACTGTGATTTGTAAAGGCAGTTTACTAGTAGGACATCATATATTTGGCATGCTTCCAAATAAACAAGCAAGAAATTAATCACAAGAAACAAAAATGTAGATGCATGTCTTAATGGTATCTTGCAGCATAATGGCAGCCAATTAAAAATAAGACTCTTTCTCCAAAAGGGACTATTAAGTAAATTATTAACATCTCATTTCATCAAAACCATGAATAGGGCCGAAGCTCTTCTCTAATAATATATATCATTAATCAGAGAATTAGAATACAAAGAACAGTAAGGAACAATGTTTCTAAACATCCTGCATCCCTAGTCATTTGCAATCCAGATAGTATGATCCAATTAAGAGTCATTAGTGATCTGAAATTTCAAAACAGTGTTTTAACATGCAAATTAACAACAATGCATAGAGAATCAAACAATCTCAGCCACAAAAGATTCAGATAATCTTGTTTTTATTATGCCGAGAATTTTGGATTGGGATATTTCTCACTGCATTATAGTTAAAAATAGCATTTCCAAAATGGGATGTTTTACATACATTTTATTACATTTACAATCCTAAAAAGTGCTTTAGACTCCAGATAATCATGGTTTGTTTGCACTCCATGCCACATTTCTAGACAAGTAAATATTAGGTTCTTGTTTTCATTCCATGTACTTGGTAACCTAGGTAACGAATCAAGGAGTGAATTGCAATGTAGAAATAACAAAAGAAATTCAACTTTTAGAACCACTTCGAGCAAGGAAAACTGAGGCAAGTTAAGAAATGAACTGCTGCATGCAGCTAGCTCCTAATGGGTATATAGAGCTTGCATACAAAGAGGCAGACTTTTCAACAAACTAACTAGATGCATTCAACATGTTTTTATCTTACTTTCCTTCAAGATGAATCACTCTCTTTATTTTGGAATAATATAGATATCCAGGTTCAAACCTCAAAAGTAAGCCATATGCAGTATTCTGAAATTATCGTTTTTTTAATCCTTCATAAAATTTCCATTATTCTTGTAAAAAAATTTCCAGGTGACTGGCACAATTTCAGAGGTTAAATCTAAAAGGATACATGCAACAAGTGCTTGTCTGCATCCTCCCCAAATAAAGCAAATTTATCGTATTTACACAAGTGAACCACTTCTCAAGATACATAGTTGCAAGAATAGTCAACGGAGATAAAGGTTGGATACTAAAAAGAAGAATTTTGTAAGTTCACTCGATGATCATTTACATCAATAATGACCTTGAAATTGCATTAATATCTATAATTTTTCCAAATCAACCTTTAAATCTCAATTCATAATTGATTTCTTGGCAATGAAAAATTCAACAATACAGAAACAAGATATCCAAATTGCTTTGCTCATATTTTCAAATAAATCAACTCCCCAAAACTCAACAAAATGACTCAACAGACAAAATTAGTAAACACGAAACCCACCCCTCCGAAAAAAAAATTATAATCATACCTGTGAGATCACCAGTGATGAGGACAAGACAAGGGTTAATCATTTGAAGAGCAGGGCCAACAATCTTCTTGAAGTCAAGGGCTCTATCAGGGTGGTGAACACTGAAATGGAGATCAGACAGCTGCACCACCCATATTACTGATTCTGGGCCTCCTTTCACTTCTATCACCTTGCCTTCCCATTGTTTGGGTTGTGAGGAAACCAATTGCTCTGCTTCTTCTTGTTGTGCAGCAAGTGAAATAGTGGGTATGGTGGTTAATAGGCAGAACACCATCAAAACTACAACACCCATGTCTCCAAATTGTGGAAATTGCTGTTGCCTCATTCCTTTTATGGAATCAACCCCCTCAGTCGTATGATTCAAAAGGTGCGGGCTTTGATTCTCTACACTCAGTTAGATGCAGCAAGAAAACTTGTCCACTCTTGTTGCCCCACCTGGGATGCCACGCTGGCAGTCCTATTTGTTTTTCTTTTTGGATTTTTCTTTCATGTTTCTCTCTCTCTCTCTTTCTTCCGCCTCAATGACCGCACAAGCAGCAGATTAGCAACAAACTAGAACAAAGCTAGAAGACTGAAGCTTTATACTCATTGCAGGTTAGGGATTTATTTATAATTGTATAGGCTCAGAGAAATACAGAGAGAGAATGGACATGGCTATCCAATTTTCCGGGCTTCCTATGCTATAAAAGAATAAAGAAAGGAATTTTCTATCTCAATGATAAATTATCTTGGTTATTTTCAAGACTTAATTCTATCTTCCGACGAAGGTGTAGCTTTCAAATTTCGTGACTGAGATATGGATATCTTTTGCAGGACGTAAATTTTTCACAAGGATATATTTGATGGTCATCAATTTGAGCAAACAGTGAAAGGAGGAAAGAGCACTCATCAAATTGAAGGTTTGAGCAATAACATGCTTTGATATTGTAGATAGTTGTAAATTCTTATGTATTTTCTAAATCTTTGCTTGTAGCTCATGGTCTGTCAAGTGGGAGAGAGGATGTTGAGGTCTAGTTTATAAGTAATGAAGAGTGAAGTCCATGAAAGATCATGTATAACTCTTGCATCATGTGCAATGCAGAACTGGGGTGTTCTGCCTAATTTTAGTGGACAGACATTAAAATTGGCAGAAAGTCTACCCCTTTTCTCAGAAAGAGATACTCTTTAAAATTGTTTTTTGGGACATAATACATTTTTGAAGGATATCTACCTTTTGTGGATCCATGAGAATGACTGGTGACTTGTGTTATAGAGTTCACTGCCAAGATCACTTTCTTTTGTGGCATTTTGTTAAGCAAAACGAAATCATATTCCTTGTAGTTGTACATCTAAATTTTTAACCACTATCCTAATTGTTTGAATTTCCTCAGTGACTGCTACAATTAATATAAACAATTTGATACTACACTCATCTAGGTTGCAATTCTTTCTCCAAGTTCATTGTTGAGGTTCCCATATATTGCCCTTGTTTCATAGCCAAGAATCAATATATAAAACAGTTCCAATAGAGGGTGGTTAGCGGTATCAGAAAATTACTTGTCAATGAGATCAATATTTTAATCGTGTTAATTTGTTCCTTGGTTTAGTTTACATCCCATCATTTTAGTACATGTTCATATGATTTCTTTTTTAATTGTTTACTTCATTGGGTTTATAATTGTGTCTTATTGTTCATATATTGTGACGTTAGTCTGATGGAAGGGCTTATGATTCTAAAACCGGTTAATCTCTGTCTTACTGTGTCAAGCAAGGTGTTCCCCCCTATAATTTTGAGTCTCTCGTTAGATGTTTGATCTTGGTATCCTTGTGAAATCATGCAGATTTCTCAGGTTATGTGATACCATGGATTCTACGGCGATGAAACAGGTTTCTGTTGAGAAGATATGATTGGAGAATACCCTTTGCCTTAGACACAGGAGGGACTCCTAGAAATGGTGGAGAATAGAATCTTAATGGTGTCAGTCCTGGTCTTGGTGGCACTCGATTGGGAAGGATAGCAAGTGCAGGCAGCAGACAGCTACTACAGAAGCTGAATTCAGCAAGAAAGAATTTCCCCATGAAGATATTTCTCCTCCTATTGGGTTTCTATATAGTAAATGCGCTGGCTACAATTCTTGGACAGACAGGTGATTGGGATGTATTGGTGGCAGGTGTTGTGGTTGCTGCCATTGACGGGATCGGTATGTTTATGTACAAAAGGCCCACTTCTCTATCTTCTGGTAGATTGCAGGCTTTTGTGGTGATGGTGAACTATTGGAAAGTAGGTGTATGCTTAGGTCTCTCTGTTGATGCATTTAAATTGGGTAGCTGAACTCCACATCTGCATCAACTCCATCTTCCTCTTGGAGGTTCTTTTTCATATAATAACTGTTGTGGGGGTCCCATTGATAGGTTGTCTGTAGTGATGCTACAAATGTAATTCTAATGTTATTTTAAGATTTTGTTGGAAACCTCTATTGTTGTTATTGTTCGCCACACTGCCATCAATCAGATCCAATGGATATAGTTGGTTAGAGTCAACTGGGTTCCATACAAATATAAGATGTTTGTCATCTTTTTACTCTAGTTTGATGAAAGATGTGGAATGCCATTGTTTCTTTATCCAGTTCACACGATATAATAAATTTAATGGTAAATGTCAATATTCTATTCATTTTGGTCTGGTGGGACGATATTAGTTTCCACAAGCAAAATTGAAGACAGTGATTCATAAAATTGACTCGTCCATCTAAAAGTGGAACGTGTTTTGGTCATCTTGAGTATCAAGCTAGATTAGTGTTTCTTTTCACTCTAGATCTGTTGAGTTTGCATATTGAAGTCATAATCGAGGAGTAACATTCAGAACCATGCACAAACGCCCACACTTCCAAATAATAACAATAAGTTTAAGAATTTAGTTACTCTCAAGTCTTTTGGCGCCAACATTTAACAAACGGAAATCATACTTCAAACTAACAAGCATAGTTTAAAGGAAAAAAAAGAAAGAAAATACATATAATATTCTGAAGGGGCAATAGAGTTCTGGTCAGTTCACTGAACAAAATAGTAGACGCAGTAGAATGCAGCTAGTCTTATATTCAAATTTGCCAAATTACACTAAATTGTTGGAGAGCGAAGAAGTGAAGAAAAGAAAAAAGAAAAAGAAAAACTAAGTTAGAACTTCTGCATTACAATGTCGCAACTATCTCCCATTCTGATGGTTTTTTGCTTCAGATTCAATCTTGTTTACTTTTTCTACTATGTACTGGATTTTTTCTGACAAGCCTTGTGTGTGCTCGTCAATGTGTTGGAGAAGAAGGTTTATAAATTCTCTGAGGGAAGCAGACCGTCTCTTCTCCATTATCAGCTCTCTATTTAGTTCATTGATTCTCTTGTCATCAGTCTACAAAATGTCCATAAGAAGGCAATAGGTTAAGAGATGAGTGTGTGAGAGAGAGAGGAGGGAAGAAGTCAATAACTTGATAAGAAAAACTGCCACCAGGATGATTCTTGCATGCCTGACTTAGACTAATGCACATTCCAAGCATGAAGCTCAACACACCAACAGCTACAGAAATTCAAACAATTTACCTATTCTATTGCTATCAATTTTCAGTTTAAAAAGGAAAAATATGATAATTCACAGAACTAATGGCTCAAGGCAGCTGTAAGGATTATCATATTCAGTTGCTCTTTAAGCATGATACCACTCTTGTGTTGTTACATAAGTTGGCTGGCCACATGAAACTAGATGGGTATGATAAGCTTCGTTTTTTGATAGTTCATGCTAAGTAATCGAAAATAGGAAAATTTTAAGTAAAATGCAGAAAAAACATTTAAATTGCTCCTTATCATTCGATGCAATTTGAGTAGTAAATATCTGCAATATGAGAAATCATTTAACAGAAGCTTGTTATTGAAAGTAGAAACAAACTTAATGAGAAGACTTGGTGGAAAAATTAAAAAAAAAAAAAAAGAAAAGAAACGGTGCACTGGACTAGTAACTCGGTTTGCGTGAAAAAGGAAATCTAGCTGGCCACATGCATTAAAAAGTTAGACGACTCTATATACTGCTATTCTTTTTCTTTTTACCATTTTGTTCAGTTCAACTTTTGCTTACTTTATTTTTCTTTATAATTATTATTTTATCATTTTGATAGAGGTGTAAATGAATTAAGCTACTCAATCTCAATTTGCAAAATATTCAAATTCAATTCATTTTATTTAGTTGATCTCGAACTCAAACAACTAGAATAACAAGTCAAAGGCAAAGTTTTGAGCATCATAACACTTGATTCTAGTGCTTCACAAGCCTAATCGAGTATATAAAAGATTTCAAGTATCTATTAGTTTATTAATTCAATCTCTAAGTCGAGCTAATTCAAGTATTAATTTTAGATTAATAAATAAATTTACTTTAAATTTTTAATATTACTCGAGCTTAGCCAAGTCAAACTTGGGTACTTTGAATATTTTATAGTGTTGAATTCGAGCATAAAAAATAAAACTCCATCGAGCATGGATACAGGGTAAATGAACTAGACAAGTCCAGATAATAATTTATACTGAATCTGAACTCAGGAACCAAGGGGATGCTGAAATTAAAGCATGGTTCATTTTTCTATCTCAACAAAGGATAATCCTTGAACTACTCTAGTTCATAGCAACTTTATTCGTGCTTCATTTCCAAGTAGCTATTTTGTATATCTCCAGCAGAGATTGTGCCAAAATAAACATTCAAATGTTCTTTCCTGGATTTTAAAAGGAATGCAAGCATAAGAATTTGGAGCAGCCAAAAATGATATGTAGGTCAAAGAGATGAATACCACACATCAAAAAATTTATAAGTGGGCATCTTATCTACCTATAGGTTATATTGCATAATGCACATTAGACACCATCATTTGACAATCAAAAGAACTAACCTGAATGTGATAAATACGAGCCCTTTGAGATAGGGTATCATTCAATGAGTGTGTGTGTTCCTTTACCAAGCTTCTAATAAGCCATTTCCCTGTATTTTGCCTTTTGAATGAAACCTTTGCTTTGCAACCGACTCTAATAGAAGTCCGAGGCTCTCGTGACCTTTTATTTGCCGTTTCATTCCTATTTTTGGGTCTTTGGAAACCTGCTCTGCTACAGACAAGTGTTCGTGAAATGACAGATCCATCAACTTGATTGGTTTGGTGAATACGGGTTATGAAACCCATGCGCATGGCATATTTAGAAAAAAATTCAAGTGCAGCTGCTTCTGATTCAAATTCTTGACCTACAAATGGTTCGTCTATATTTAAGTCCGGCAATGATGCTACTTCATTATGACTTCCATCCACTGTGCCATTAGCAGCAATCTTAGGGTTGCTATCAGTTGAATTATTTAGTACTTCACTTGGAACATCTGCACTGTGTTCAGAATCCTCTGCAACACAGGAATTACAGAAGAAGAACAATTCAAGTTCATGATAAACGACCAAAAAGGATATCCTATTCGAAATTTTGCATTTTTGTATTCAAAAAACAAAAGTTGCTAACGTCCAACTAAAGTTAAGTACTAGTATCAAAACTTGGTAACATTATATCACTGCTCAAATTTGGTGGTAACTCTTTAGAGTTTAGACCCATATATAATATCAATATAAAGAGGAAAAAATAATAAAACAGGAGAAAATAAAGGGAGAAAAGTTAGATTACATTTGAATTAAAAAACTAACCACTATCAAGTGGCGGGTCATTATATTATCAATTAAATAAAGGGTACAATTTTCACATAAAGAACCAATATAGATATAGTCTAGCCCACTTTACACTCCAATACAAATTTTTATAATTTAGTAAAATATCATCTATTAGGAAAAGAAAGAACAGAAAAATAAAATGCAAAAGCAGTTCAATGGGATACATTCATATATTACAAGCATTAATACTTAAATGCATCATTATAAGACCCAAAAAATCATTCATGAGTACTACAATCATATAATTGATTGACATTTCATTCTAATCAATACAATAATAATTTGTTTCTATTTTCTAACTTTTTTTTTTAATAAAGTCCCTATTTTTTTTTTTCACCAAAGCAATGATCTAGTACAAAAAGCAAAAAAAAAAAACACTAATTTCTTCATTTCTTTCTACTTTCGAAAACATAGAAATTCAATTACCCAAAAATTCTAAACATTGATCATTTTATCAAAGTTTAGCAAAATCCATGAAAGAAACAGGCAGAGAAGTGAAATTTCTTTAAAAGGAACCTTAAGCAACAAGAAATCTTACTTTTTTCTGTGTTAGAAGGACCAGGTGCGTGCGTTGTATCATCCATTCTAGCGAAATTTTCTGTTTGGTTGATGGGAAAATCTGCTGAGAAAAGGGGAATCTCAGTCCGCTAAGTGCAAAGTTACGGTGCCACGTGAAAATGCAGATTATAAGTTAGCAGACTTTGGACGGTCCAGATTTATCCATTTAATACACTTTCTCGATCAGAGAGCTTATGAAAAAAAATCAACGGTTCTGTACCTGTCTTCTTTGGGCCCAAGGCTTATAATTATAGCCCAGCCCAAGCATCATTAATTTGAGAGGTGATAGCCTCTCACAACAATATAAAATTAACAATTTCAACATATATTGTAATGCACTATTATTATTATTATTTAGTATTGATAAGAGTTAATTAATAATAAATTTATTATATAGAGAAATATATATTTATCGTTAAATTTTGTATTCGGAGTTATAAAATTAGAATCATAGAAAAAGATTATAAAGCTGTCAAATTTTTTTCTATTTTTTAACAGAAACTGAATATAAAATTACATTTATTGATTTTCTTAAACTAAGCATTTGGGGAAAAAAAAATATTTTCAACTTTTCAAGAATCAATTTGGGGAAAACAATTAATTCACTAACATGGAATTGTTGATAATTATACTTTGGATAATTATGTTGAACACATACAATTGCAATGGGTCAAGGGTATTACCATCTCCAAAATTTTCAGCCATTCTTGTATTTGGTGATTCAACAATGGATACAGGAAATAACAATTATATTCAAACAATTGTTAAGGCAAATTTTTACCTATATGGCGATGATTAAGTTAAAAATCAGAGTTTTATCTTTTATTTGTTCGATATATTTATAACATGGTATCAGAGCAGACTTTGATAATCTAGAGTTTGTTCTTCATTTTTCACTGTTTATCTTCTCCAATCATTCTCTTTTCTGTGTTTCTTTTAATGACGAATCCGTTGAATCCAACAGAAGATCCGGCATCACCATATTTCATACATCATTCAGAAAATCACAGCAGCGTGATTGTAACTCCTCTTCTAGATACTCTTAATTTTGCTTCTTGGAAAAGATCTTTCTTATTGGCTGTGTCAATTAGGAACAAGCAAGGTTTTATCGATGGATCTATCATTAAGCCAATGTCTGGCAGTGCCTTATATCCTTCTTGGTCCAGATGTAATAATTTGGTGGTGGCTTGGTTGCTTAGATCGATATCTCCCTCAATCGCATCGACAATTTTCTATATGGAAGATGCAAATCTCATATGGAAAAAGTTGAATGAAAGGTTTTCTCAGCCTGATAATACTAGAATCTGTCATCTCCAACAGAAGTTGTGCTCCATTGTTCAAGGTACAAATTCTGTCGATGGATATTTCAATGAGTTGAACACAGTATGGGAGGAACTTAGAATTTTTCGACCACTTCCTCATTGCAATTGTGGTGAATGTAATGATGCTTGTTTTAACCAGTTTGTGGAAGCAGCGCAAAAGGACTATGTATTCAAATTCCTGAATGGGTTGAATGATTCTTTTTCATCAATCAGATCTCAAATAATAGCTATGAGGCCATTTCCTAATCTTGATCAAGTTTACAATATGTTGTTGAGAGAAGAGAGTCAACGAAGCTTGAATATCCAAACATCAATTTTTACTGAAGTATCAGCTATGGCAGTAAGAAGAAGATTAGACATCAAATGTTCCTTATGCGGGAAGCCTGGGCACTTAAGGGAGAATTGTTATTCAGATATGAAATGCACATACTGTGGCAAACCAGGGCATATCAAAGATAATTGTTATAGACTCATTGGCTATCCTGTGGATTTTAAATTCAACAGATCCAAGACAACTAGCAATCAGTTTCATAACAATCAATTTGTGACACAAAACAAGCATCATCAAGTAGCTGCTGCATCTGAATTCAGTGAGTCAGGATCCAATTCATTGAATCTTACTCTCTCAAAGGAACAGGTACACAAACTCATGGCTATTCTCGATGATCAGTCTGATCTTACCAAACCAGTCCCAAATACAACCACCACATCACACTATACAAATTTCACAGGTATGAACTATTTAGTATACTCCATTTCTAACCAAAACTTATTGGAAAACATATCACATGCTTCATGGATAGTGGACACAGGCGCCACAGATCACATTATTTGTTCAATAAATTCATTCTTTTCTTATATAGCAGTTCATAATGTGCATATTCAATTGCCAAATGGAACAAAAGCTCTGGTTACACATATAGGAACAGTAAGGCTTAATGAGCATATTACCTTACACAATGTTCTTTTGGTCCCATCCTTCACCTTTAACCTAATTTCAGTCAGCAAATTAACTGCAACCAAACAAATTTGCCTTGTTTTACTACATGATTTTTGTTTTATCCAGGCCCTATACACATGGACGACGATTGGACTGGCTAAATTGTCACATGGACTATTTTATCTGCAAGAGCATTTTCAACCAAAACAAATACAATCTGTCTCAAGTTCTTCTGATCATTCTTCTATTAATTCAGCTTCTGTTTGTAATAATGTAGTTAATCAGTCATTTCAAATTTGGCACCATAGATTGGGCCATTTACCTTTGAATAAAGTCAAGTCCTTAGTTCCTGATGTATTAGTTGAATCAAATACTGTATGTCTTACT